>KN837088.1:762723-772996 GCA_000827215.1 Sphaerobolus stellatus SS14
TGGAACTGTCCAACCGTCACTCGAGTCTTCCGTCTCTGTAAGCAAATCAATTATTTATCTAAATTCCTCATCTCAATTTTCTCCTTCTTAGACTCCCATCCTAGAAAGTGGACCGCAAAAGTGACGAATCTAGACTTGTGAGGTACGATCCGGCCAATGCCTGGTTGGCTTCGATTAGATCCTATATGACGTTGGCGGGGATAGGCGGGGATCTACCACTAACCATGCTCAAGCAATTACGAAGAACGTGATAAGATCTGAATCCTTGACCGACAGGCACAAAACCATCAAGAAGCCGCAGGATTTCGTTGTAGATCAACTCATCAATACCTTCTTCCCGGTTACCGATTAAGGTCCCTATGCACTTTAATTAGTGTGAGGGAAATCGCCGAATACTTTGCCTAGCCTCCGACTTGGATTGCCTTTATTTACTTCGCAGGGTCAGCTACATATAGTGCCGATAGGGGTTATCAACGGCGTTAAGCCTCGTTAATCATCTTAGCGAGTCAATAGATCCGAGGGAGTAGATTGGTAATGATTAGTGGTAATGACCCTTAATGATCGGTTCGGGTTGTTTGCTATCTGAAAAGATATCATTATATGCATACCGATCTTCAGCTGCTTCATCTCCGCACTCGGATACAAGCTTAAGAATCTGGCGTAAAGCCTAAAGGCAACATTATACTAGGCTGCCCATTAGCACCCCTATAAATTTCCCTTAACCTTTCTGAGGATTGCAGGGTGGAAAGGTAATACCCACAGAAGTTCTTCTCTTCTCATACCGCCATGCATGTCGCATTATCTGTCAAACAATAGACTTTACGATGCTATTAAGATACTTAGTCCATGCACCTAAACGCCGCACATTATGTACAATAATTATATATCGAAAGGAAAATGGTATCACGGGTATCTTCTACTAGTATGTAATCCTTAGAGGCTTTTGGCCATTGATGTAATCTCGCGACTCGTCCTTGCCGAGAAAATGCGTCTAAATCCGAAAGCACAAGGTTATAGTCCATCCGCACTTGTGACGCTAGCCATGCGTTGCCTGAACCATTCAACCACTTTCTCCGCATCTTTTCCAGGGCCAGAGTACTCGGCTTCTGGAGTTTCACCGATCCCCACGGAGGCTTCGAATGCTCGTATTATTGATGCCGCGGCTCCCGGCATATCTGACCCCGCAGTCCCGCATAACTGGAAATCCTGCAAGGCAGAACGCCCATACCCGATGAGGCGATTACCGTAAGGTTGGCGGATTGCTTCGTATGCTGCTAATGCAGTAGAGAGAGGTGAGATTGAGGAGCAGCAGGCAGAAGCAGGGGTAATGGCTGCAGCATATAAAGCACGCGAAAGAATAAAAGCATCCTTTTTGTGGAAGAATATTAGCCAAAAGTAATCTAACGAAGAATACCCTTATGGTCTCACCTCAATTGCGAAGGCAGCCCCTGCTCCTATATATGGCACTGTTGCATGAGCCTGGTTGATGTCAGTATGTCAGTTGAGCTGTAGAGAAACGTTATCAAGACTCACGGCATCACCCATCAGTGCAACTCGGCCTCTAGCATAAAAAGGTAATGGTTCTAGGTCCATTATAGGCCATTCTATAGCTGTGTCCACCGCCTTTTGATAGGCAAGATGAAGAAGATACTCAGGTGAAGGGATGACTATAGGACAAAGCACTCACTAGTAAGACCTCCAGTGGTTCCCCCTCCCATTCTGGCCCATCGAAATGAGGAAAGACATCCTTAATGTACGTCTCACGATCCAATGTACGTGCGCGTTCAACGGTCGTTAATGTCGGCGAGGGTAAGCTAGAAGGAGAGTCCGGGACTGAGGGGCGGAAGGGAATGCCGGAAGGCGTAATATTCGCAGCGAGATTCAGGATGGAGGCAGATATCGGGTAACCCACGATATGCTGAAGGAAATCAGAATGAATGAGTTGAATCTTGGTAAAGGGGTGTCACGCATGGTAATAGCTACCTTGCTTTTACCCATATACTATGTCGAGGCGTGTCATTTCCTGATATAAAGAATTAAATATGATTTACTCACGGTCTGAGCACTCTTCAGCATCGGATGATCGGGATTTCTTTCCCTGACCTTCGAAGCATCTACAAGGCTGCGATATGCGATGGTTCCGCTATTCCGAGGATACACATACTTCTCGTACGGTATCGGGGAGATGGAATCCCGGTAGGATTTAGGGATATACCCAGTAGATGCGGCATCGCGCATTAACTGTTTGCGGACTGTAGAACGTAGGCCATCCGACCCTATGAATACGTCGCACTCCGCCGTTGTGCCATCTGAGAAATGCACAATTATTGGACCATTATCGTCGGAATACGAGTACTCGTAGCGAATGATACGTTTGTTGAGATGAGCGCGTTCCCTTGGGGTTCGACGAAGGAGAATTTGGAGCAAATCTGCGCGGTGCAAACTCCACGCATCTAAAAGTCGATCACAGGGTAAGAATGGAATATGTCGCGTGCGAATGATTGGTCAATACCTTTAAAGGGAAGCATCCCGTGCAAATGATGTGGTTTATCACATGTGCGGAGTGCGAATCCAGGATTCGCTGGTAAAAACGATGATTAATACAAGCTTTAGTATTATAATGGGTGTACGCACCAGGTCCAGCAGCAGCAGAAGATGCTACGATGACTGAAGCATTCCTACAATCCTCAGCGATACCAAGGAGACGGAGAGCTTCAGTGACGCGACCCCACAGTGTTAATCCAGCGCCGACCTCAACAAACTCGGAAGAAGATTCATAGACATTTATATCGACGTGTTCTCCGGTTGGATCTAGTTGTAAAAGTCCAACTACGAGACTGAGAGCAGCGATGCCGCCACCCCTATATAGAGTAAAAAGCGTTAGCTTTAAAAACGATGAAATAAGGAGGCACGACATACGAGACCGCAACTCTGAATCTGGGCATGGGAAAGGTTACAGGAGAGTATATTCGTTAGCTTTTGTAGCAGGACTGGCCGTAGACATCGCAAGAAGCAAACCAGAGCAACATCCCCCAACAAGACTGACCGGTCAGATCGGAATCTTCCATTTCGGTGCAACAAGCGTGCGAGCAGGGTTCTTGGTCTCCGCCGCCTCATCGCATTCCGAGCCGAACGGAAGACAGATCAGGAACCCACGTGTAATAATCGTTAGAAGGAGTGACGCAGCTTGACCCTCCACCTTCATTTCAATAAATAACTGAGCATTCCCTTTGACAGAGCTTCGCATCCTATTTTGGTTCTAATCACTCGCGTCGAAACCGAGCATATTCTCGCAGAACACTGAGGCTGCTTCCTAACCTATGTGGTGAATCAGAAGATAACTGCTTCAAGTGCTTCGACTTCTCAGGCTAGGCTTCGACATGACAGGGCGGGCTGCATTAAAAGCTTCGAGGAAGTAATAGAGATAGCAGGGATCTCGGAGTAATGAAGTAATAAGGAGCTTTCCGGGAACAATATACGCCCCTTCAAGTTGACCATCGTCGTCAGTAAATGAGCCTCACGGCGGACTTATCTATAACCCAGCAATATCGTCTGAAGGGGATAATATACAGCTAGAGCCGAGCTAGATGACAACCTCTATAGTCAAAATAGGCGCGTTAATAGCAGAACTTCAAAAAAAAAAGAACACAATGGAATGTCAGCACCAACAATGTATACATCGGCTGCCTTCTGCTGCCAGGAAAATCGGTTCTAAGGCTTGTCTTTGCAAACCCTCGGCCATCCAGGTGGACGATTAGATGTCTGCGGAAATCAAGACCCGGCGCTTAGCACCAACTCCTGTGCTCGCTAGTTGAGTACCATCGAATTTCCATTGGCCTTGTACGCTCCGGGGCCGACGCGAACGCGTCACGACATAGTGTCATGTATGCTCGCCCACCTCCAAACGTAACCCTGCCTAGCTCTGCCAATCCTTATCGACTATCAATAAAGCGAACCCTTTGAAATCAGTTTCTATTTTTGTCGAAGTTATGATGGCAGTATAATTTTTAGGCACAATGCGGAGAAAGTGTATGAAACGAGAAAGCTCAAATTCAAAGTACTGACGGGTCGTACTACTTCCACATGCCATCTCCATGCATAGTTGATGATAGTTAGCTTTATCACCAGGCAGCGATGATACCGAAGGCCAGGGAATCGTTGCCATTTTGCAAGCGACACTTGAAGCGAAACAAGGTTTGCGGAGGAGGGACACGCAGTGCATAGCCTTCGGCGGCTTGGGTCTCAAATCAGCGGAAGTCTATTTATCTGTTGATGTCGTCATGAGGATTCTGCATCGCTAAGCGGAATGTCCGTTAATTATAGCCACTTCAAACTTAGTACCTAATATAACACCGGAAAAATCGTGTTGGCTCAGTTATTGATTATTGCTACATGCGATGGTCAAGTAAGTAGGAGCAATTATTTCAGTGATATTTCCTAATCAAGTGCAGTCATATCCCAATCGGTAATGAGATCTAGAACCATCACTCCACGTGAGCGGACCAGTGCATTTGTCATTCAATTCATTCATCTCACCTTCATTCAAATATTCCAAAGACTCCATGTCCTCGTCACTCATATGCCACCCAAATACCTGGGCATTTTCAATGATCCGCTCACGGCGTGCACTCTTAGGAATTGGTGCATAACCCTGGCCCATATAGCTTTAGTTGAGATCCGTCCTGGTTGGCTGATGAGATAGTAGGCTCACCTTTTGCAGGCACCATCTCAGTAAAATCTGTGCAGGAGTTTTGCTATATTTTTCAGCCAGTCCCATTATCGTAGGGTGATTGAAGCGCATACCACGGGCAATCGGAGCCCATGCCTGGTTACCATTTATTCTCTCTCTCTCTATTATTGAGGATAAGCATACCTGTAGAAGAATATTATGCTCTTTGCAGTATTTCTCGAGCTCCGGATGTCTCCTAAAAGGGTGTAAATCGATCTAAAAAATAATGAGTAAAGGTATCTTAGTCTTGGTATCAAAATATAATACCTGGTTCACGGTGGGCCAATCTTCTGGAGGTCGATTGTCCACTATCTCTTTCAAATGCTTTATGCTATAGTTGCTAACTCCAATGCTTTTTATCAATCCGGCATTCTTTGCTTCTAAGGCAACCTCCCAAGAATCCTTCCGGTTATGAATTCCTCCAATGGGTGAATGGATCAGATATAAATCGATATATCTGGGGAGATTCGGTAGTAGAGATGTTGGTTAGTCATCGTATCAGCGGAAAGGGCGCATAAACATACTCTAGACCGCAATCCGCTAAGCTTCTTTGAAGAGCCTTTTGCGCCTGTTTTCTTCCAAGATTATGTTTCAGCTTGGTTTCATAGAATATTTCGCTACGAGGTACAGAGGGATTTTCCTGCAGGAATCTGTGTATCCCCTTCCCTGCAGATCGTTCATTTTCATACCATTCTGCGGTATCCTTCGATTGAATAAGCATACAGCCTAAGTTCTTTAGACTTGCAGAGACTTACGATCAATTTATATCCTACCTATATATCACAATATATGTTATAAACCCCAGAATGCCAATGAAGATAAGTTAAGATCTCACCTCCAACGCCCATTTGACCGCTTGCTCCGTTTCCGAGTCACTCATTTCATATACACCTTATTAATACGTGGGCTTGTAAATGTGAAGCGTTCTCCTTTGCTCCAGGATCGTGCTCACCCAGGCCAAAAAGCGGCATCTGCACGCCATCTCTCAGCTTGAACCCGACGGAGTCGCATATCAGAAAGAAGACGATAGATCTTCCGCTAATACATGCATACCTGAACCTTGGTCTCTAGTTTGAACTCTTCAGAACCGACCATCGCTGTTCGATGTTTGGCGTCGACGTGGTGGTGGCGGCGGATCAAGAAAGATCGATGCTGAATATTTTTGCTTAGATAATGAGTTCGCGAGCCAAAGTTCCCATGTATTTTGTGGAACGAGTATCTGCGGTTCCAAATCCTCAACTACAGGCGAAGACGGCAGAGGCACGTGGAAAATAGAAGACTAACTGTGAGAATTGGATTATACCCTTAGAACAATGAGAGAAGTGTAGTCGCATATTTGTAAACGTCGGAAGACCTAATAGTAAGTGAGCCATGAGGAGAGCTCGAGTGTAGTTTACTGAGCAGAAGGCTTTCCTCCTGAGAGAAGATATTTAAGTTTAGGAATAGGAGGAACAGGGGCAAACGGATACTATATGGCTGCTACGTATTTTGAACATATGACTCGAACAGCACAGCAAGGACCGGGCGTCAAGATACACTCACTGTGCTGGACCGTACGTATTACACTGTCCTTGGATTCAAATTGAAGATTACTCGACATCAGGCGCAAGAAATTTACTCATCAGTTTAGAAATTTAAATATCATTTCTACATCCACGGATTCACAATCTGCACCCGTCACCGTGACAGTCTAAGTGGCCGGCTAGCGTCGTCATGTCTCCCTTCTAGTACCTTCGGAGCTCAATTATTATGAAAGCCTATATCCCCATCAGTCCATGATCGTGTCGTCAACAAACCTGCTTAGGTCCGTATTGGCCGAATTGGCGTCATTAGACACTTTCGCGCTTATCCTCGCGGCGGCAGCTCCGCGTCCAATGACAATTATTCATCTTGCTAAATATGCATTATCTCCTGCACACACTGCTTCTTAAATAAATAGTTCAATTCCAATAAAAAAAAGCACATACTACATCAATTTTCTAGTTAGATACCCATTATGCCGGGCCTATGTCGGCTTTTTCTTCATAAACTTCAATATTCTAGGCCATGTGCATGTGAGCCCAAGTAATTGCGCCATTGATTGCCCTTTTGATTAATCTTCAGCTATTTCAATGTAACTGAGATTTCCTGCAAGTATTGCGTTTCTGACCCTCGCGCGCACGGTGGGTTCTGATATAGAAACCAGGATGTTACTTCCGATCGCGAACAAAGCATGTAGAATAACTTACCATTAAAGTGAGTAGCAATGCATATACGCATATTTCCGATAGAAATATTACTTGGCAACTTCTATATTTAGTCCACGGCAACCTCGGCAGTACTTACTGTCCCCTGAGGTCCCTTGAGATATATGCTGCAGTAGTGTAGTAGCTTTCAAGTTGAAGACTTAGCATAGAACGAAGCTAATCCGGAAAGAGAGGATAGACATGGTCAATTGGAATGTAAACTTGGGATGCCTTAGGGAACAAATTGCACACGTACTACTTCATGTCAATGCATATAGATATCCAAGTTAACTTGAAGGATCCACGTTGAACTGGCAGTAGTGGGTTCTTGAGACGTTGCAAAGACCAATAGGGGGTATTCCGCTCCAGTCGCAGCATGCGTAAATGCACCCATTATTCTTAAAAGAAATCTTGACCAACCAAATTTCACCAGCTTCTTCAGCTACTAAACTCGCATTCGGTCCGAATGTACCACCTCGAGGTAACGGCCCAGCAGCAAGCAGGACCCAGCAGTGCGTTTCTCTTGCCAAATGCCTCTCAGAATGCCACGGCTATGTCTACTGAACCGGTCCTAGAACCTTCGACGCTTCTTTGCTTTCCGATGCTGGTTGAATATCGATGACCACGTTGTCCGATAGCAGCGAGTTGACGTATCCGAAGATTAACCACAACTCTGATGATATCCAACGCTGTTGGATTATGACAGGTTGAGGTCGAGACGCCCCATGATTATGACTTTGCATGTACGCTCAAAACGCAGGACAGAAGACCTCTACGGGGAATGCGGAGGTAAGACAATCATCCACTTCAATCTGATAAACCTTTGATAAAAAGAATGTTGGCATGACAGGACTAGGAGGCGTACTGACAGGGAAGCATGTCTGTCCATGCTAAATTTATATGGCCATACTGCGGAGGAAACGTTATTAATACATAGCACTATACGTTCTCTTAGCAAAGCTTCTGTCATGATTCTATACAGCAACTCAGACGTAGCTTCAGTCACAGGTAAACGTCTACGCACGTCATGTCCACTAGAAAATGATACCCGAAGTTTTAGTCTCACTCAGCTTTGAGAAAAGGGGAACGTACGTACCTGCACGCTTTCTTCTATCTATGTTACACCCATGTTGATATTAGTACTCTCAATGAGCAGACGCATGAAGATATAAAATTTACCTGTAGATCCAGATTCCAGACCTTCGAGTTCATCACATTAGAAAGCAAGAGAATCGCCAAGGTACCATAGACTTTTCCGTAACTGAGCATCATTGAGAGTCCCTGAAACTATGAGGAAAGATTGTATCTTTATCCAAATCTCTGAAACATCCGGCGTATGGGAGCGTATGGGAGGAAGAAAAGCAGTCCGGACCCGTCGCATGGATTTGCACCAAATTGGGAAATACATGAGGCTTAGGGTCCTCGAAGGGCGAAATGTCTTGAAAGGGAGGATGGGACTTGAAACCTCTGGCTTCGAAAGAAGTTACGGGTTGAACTAGGATAAAAGATTTAGAGTTGAGAAGCATATCTATTGTCAGGTGTTTGTTAGTTGATAGGAAGACTTTCTAAATGCTTTCCGGTGGTTTCGGAAAATGTGATAAACCGCACGTTAAATGCTGTTAGACATATACATTATGGCAGCTTCCGCTCAATTTATGGTCCAATCTTAGCGTTCAACTTTTAAACATATGCAGGTCTTGACTCACAGTCAGCATTGAAAAACTTGGGAGATAAATTTTCTTGCCTTGCGCTCAAAGATTTGAGGTTTCTGCGGTCCCGGGTTTAGTTTGAAGGGCCGGGTTTCCAAATCAATGCCGTAAGCCTAAGGTCCGACTGAGCCAGGGTAGGAAAGTCACGGTGGTAAGTGTAGTCGGGTTCGGCCGAGAGAATCTCGCCTCATAAGCACATGAGTGAAAATACTAGTAGACCCTCCAGAAAGTGAGTCACGCCAGAGATTTTATACTATTATATACTCTGAATGGAGTTAACACGACGGATAAGTATCTTGTGATCTTCTCAGTTGCGTCAACATGCGTAATTCCGATCTTGCCATGTACAGACAAATCTGATCGGAGGAATGGCATAGGATTAGTCAAAAGCGGAAGGATACCATGTTTCATCTCAAACGATTTAAAATGATGCGCGGTGAATTCCAAACCCCGTTAGAGAGCATGGAGCGGACGCCAAGGGTCATTACGAATTTTAAGTGCAAACCCAAATCGCACTATGGTCACTGATATTTCGTAGACAAATTCGTCGACGAATAACAGGAATACACGGCACTTCTCATTCTGCAGTTCTGCCATCCGCCAACAAACATACGAGGTCGCTTATCAGTTTCCCATAAATTTTAACGCTTTGTCGACATCCTCGTCTATTTCATCCTTTCCATCCCAGAGCCATTCCACTGCCCTCGTCAGCGCATCAAAAATGGTCGCTTCATCGGCCTGCTCATAATTTTCCTGACTTTCGTAAGCTTTTCTGGACTCTCGTGTACAATATAACACTCGAGTTGCCCTCGGCTTTCTAACCCTTTCGTAAGCAGCAAGAGCAGACGCAGCAGACTCTCTGGTTACACTAAGGGAACCCAAGAGGCGAGAAAGGATGTATGCGTCCTGAACAGTATTGAACAGTGAGATGTTGCATATCGGACAATCGTACAGCATACCTCAACAACCTGTCCTCCCCCAGAACCTATGAAAGGGGGCATGGCATGAGCCTAGAAGCGAATTAAGTTAACATCATCGGATATATGTAACCGTCTCTGTTAAACTGAAACTAACCGCATCACCAAGAACACAAACACGGCCTTTACTCCATAGAGGCAATGGGTCGACTTCATACATAGCCCATCGGGAGACTCCTTTAGCGCACTATAGATCGTTAACGCATAGTGAGTTATTTTACGTGGGATAAGCGCACCTTCAGCAACTCCTGCACTTCTGGTTCGAACTCTTGATATTGATGTAAAACTTCGCTTTGGTCTACTTCAAGAACCCATGGGCCATTCTCCCATTCCTTGTATTTTTCCGGAATAGAGCAGTATGCAATCACGTTGATGAATCGACCGCCTGCTACAGGGTAGGTAACAATGTGCTACAGTATAAAGTCAGTTTAAGGCAAGTTGCCTCATTCACAAATCCACTTGCTCACTCTATCTTTGCCACAGTACTGTATATAACCTATGAGTAAATAATTTATCGTAAAGTTTATTGCATCCTCACCACTTTCTGGACTTTCTTGGCAGGATGAGAGCCAGCACCAACGGCTTCCAGATCACCCGGTTCAAGCAGCATCCTATAAGCGACTGTTCCACTAA
>KN837088.1:781021-805577 GCA_000827215.1 Sphaerobolus stellatus SS14
AAACTGAATCTATACATACATGTCACCATTCACGGTTCTTCCATGTCCCTACAACCTGGAATCCTGGCGAAGGCCTGCGCTCCCATCGCTGCTCTGTTTTCGTTCTGACAGCACTGGCTGGCACGTTCTCCACCCGAACCAGTTCCTTCACCATCAAAATTTTGCCCGCAATATCTTGTGAATGGCTATGATAAACTGTTTGCAATCTCCTATGGATCCCAAGGGCTTCTAGGGTTGCTTTATATCGCTTTGGTAATGCAATCGCGGATCGTAAGAGGGTGATACGATAGTGGGTGTTTGGCGGGGTGGAGTTAGAGGCTTCTTCGAGACGAGCTACAGCCACGGAAGTTGACTGATAGCGTCTGAAAAGCAGACGTGCTATCCATGGCAGGGTAGTAACGCCTCTAGACAACATTGGAGGTGAGTTTTACAACCTCAAGTTACGTAAGCGGGGCCCACAATGTTCACTACAGCAAACATGGCTATACTACATACTTACTCTTGGCCGGAATACTCTTCACTCCAACTTTCAAAGGGACAACAGTGCGTAATCATTTCTAGAATTATTAATTATCTTGGAGCTATGGGTATTTTGGCACTTTTACTCAGTGCTTGACACTATTTTCAGGCTCTAGAGTCTGGGTTACGGCCCGCCGGCTGAACAGCTAATACTTGAATAAGTACTAATGCGACGATAGACTTCAAACTACTGATCAGCCATTGTACTAAACAGAGAAATCTCAAAAGAGATCTTTGAACTTTGGCTCCGAAGTTCGATACAATGCCCATTCGGAAGATATAGGAGTGAACAATAGGATCTTGTCACTGGATCGTCAAAACTCTCCCAAAATCATAATAGGAATTTAGTGCCACTAGTTTCTTGGCGCAGTACGTTCACTGCGCAGTATAAAGAACGAACACCTTGTTTAAGTATCAGCTCTAACACCCGAGAGCATTACACGACGTTCGTTTTCCCTGCCTCCCTATTTTTGTTATTTCCTGCCCCTCTCTCTTTTGCCTTCTCCCCCTCCCCCTCTCTTTCTCTCTCCTCAACATGCGTTTGTTTCCTCGCGTCAACTTCAGCAACATGACAAAGCCCACCCAATCCACTCCAAATCTCGACAGTGCAGCCACTGCGTCCACTCGTTGCATTTCTGCCCCTGTATTTCCTACAAAAATATTCAAACATTCCACTGCGATTAAACGAATTCAAAATTGTGATGATCTCAGGCATCCGTTGATTACGCGGGATGACTCAGACCCTATGTTTGCACGTCTTTATAAAGCAGTCGAATATCGAGATGGTATGCCGGTCATTAATCGTATGTTCATATATCTATATCTACGTATATTTGCTTACCTGCCTTTCGATAGACCATTTCTTCGGCTGGGAACTCGAGTCGTCTTCCAACTTCAGCAGACTTTCTCAAGCGCTATCCGATAGCACGGGAGACTCGAATTCTGTTATTTCTTCCTTGTCTGTAGTCATGGGGATGGACTTTCCTACCCCTCCCAGGAATATTCCTGGTGATGCTCTGGAGGATACAATTTCCGTCGTTTCAGCGGCTGATGACGCGAGTGAGGGTGGCTCCATTATCACCTTGGGTAAAGCGATTCAGGCTACTCAGAGAAGGCGGGCCCAAACCATGCGTTTTCCCTGCGCTCCCCGTATACAACCGGGTATCAGTTCGAGGACCTCAGGACGCTTGCCTCCTCCCAAGAAGGATCCCCCGCAGAGACTTATTCTGCCTATTCCAACTATACCCCCCCCTCCTCTATCCCAGGGAAGACCAGAAAAGGTGCCTATTCCCCGAGTTTCCGTCCCTTCTTCAACAGAGAAGCAGAAAACCTCACCTTCAAGTTGTCAACATTCAACCACACCCCTCTCGAGGGCAAAGGACCGGACATCAAAGTCACCAACGTCCCGAAAAAGCTCTCTTCCGTTGTCAACTAAAATGGATAATATGAATAGTATGGGATGGTCTTCCCCTGAAGTTAGGAAATCCGATCGTTCGTCAATTGCGTCCACTCGCAACGAGAAGTCGTATAAACCATTGGCAGCGTCCGGTTCCTTCACTAAGAATGAGGATGTCCAGACGAAACAGAGAATACCAATGCAGCCTGGCAAATCGACTGATGTTCCTGGTCCACAAATAGCCTCCGTTCCTCCTCCATGCAAGGATGCCACGAACATTCGCGCGCATTTTGTCAATATTCCCTCGCTGAAGTCTTCTGCCTCATACTCCACGCAAACTTCTTCAAGAATGTCGATTAACTCTACAAAAACATCCGGGGATACATCAATTACGACTGTTACATCTAGCCCCGACGCTCAATCCGTTATCCAAGAGGTAGTATCGAAACACAAGGCTGCCTCTATTGCCACTGAATCATCCGCGTCGTGCTATTCTTGTTCATCGGCGGCCAGAAGTGACCTCAAGGCTGCCTCCGAATCATCCGCGTCCTGTTATTCTTGTTCGTCAGCGGCCAGAAGTGACCTCACAGTTGTTCATAGAAAGGCTACGGCCCGGCGTTCATCGTCTTCAAGGTCGAGATCTTCCGGCGGAACCTCGACGGCTTCGGTTTATTCCATTTCATCAGTGTCATCAGTTTGTTCCGACCTTTCTTCAATTTCATCGGTCTCGTCTATTTATTCGGTGTCGACAATTTCGTCCGGTGGGAAAACGTTTTCCCCATCCATGTGTGTCACGGAGGATGATTTCAAGGTATTCAAAGAATCTAACGAATTCCGTTCCATCATCGCACACGGTTCCCATACTCGGAAGAGCCATTCTTAATTGAAGGATTATGTTTATATCCCGAAATAGGGCGAAGATGGAAATACGTGAGGCACGTTAGTTCCACGCCAGTTAAGGAAATAAGCTCTGGTAGCTTTTATATAGGCTGTGCTGGAGTTGTCTTCCTGTTCCAAGTATCCTGTTATTCATTTCATTCATTTGTTTTCTCCCTATATCTGCTTCAACTCTCCTTTCGCTTCTTTGTTTTCTCCCTGTATCTACACAGTTCATTCAGTAGATAATTCTTAGATAGCTTGTCTCTCAGCAATACACAATATTTATTTGATAATAATGTGACTTTTCCTCAAGTTGGATTTACTCGCAATCGGCCTCATACCTGTTTTATGAATCAATTTGAAAGAGATGCTCGATCTTCATCTGATCCATTGCTTCTTCTCACACTGTCAAAAAGTGTAAATTATATCTCAATTGTCTCAACGAGGTACGATGATCTTGGATATATGCTGGCTTCTAAGAGTATAGGTCGATGGACTAACTAGGCGTCCTCCGCATACTCGAATAGTACCATAGATGGGCCTTAGATTGATCCGCTGTTGTCCCCTTCGTTGGGTATAACTACTTATAAGGACATTAAAGATGTCGGTCCATTTCGACGCTTGCATCTAAGCTTAAAAGAGTTAAGTAAATTAAAAATCATTTAATACTACATGGTCGTAACATTAGCGTTTAGTAATTCTGCAACGACTTTTTGGGATATGACACCTAGGATAAGTCTCAGTTTGGAATGCCGGCTTGATCTAGACGCAAAACCCGCCGCAGACCAGGCCAGTCCGTGGAGTCATAGAGGTGGATGCCATGATCATATCCATAAGAATCTGAGAGCGAATGCGTTCCAACAGGAGGTAGCTATCCCTAGCCTAAATTTATGAATTCGTATTGCCATTAATTAGATAGTTACTATTGATATAACTGATTACTTATGATCTCTCATTCTATCTAGAAATTACACCGTACAGTCAGTATTAAAGGAGTGATAAACAGTCTTATATATCAGATGCATTCCACTATACGCAAAACACCGACTCTACGCCGCCAGATCACGGAGTTCTTTGACTCGCGCATCACGTTTCTTTACAATATCTGCGCTAACAATATATGGTCGAAGATCAACTTCATACTGGTCACGAATATATTAATTATCATTGTATAATAATTGAAGAAAATGATAACTTACTTTGAGGAGCTTTTCCACGTCCCACATACGCGTAGGTAAGCTCTCCAGCGCAACATAAAGCGCAGGTACAGATTTCGCTTCTAGAAGCTCAGCTTCATTAATACGAAGAATGGCGAGAGCGACTCGGAACAGAACGTCAAGCCCATCAACAATAAATACATCCCAAACACGGAACAATGTCTGAAAAGAACAACATCAGTGTCATCTCCCAAACTATTAAATATTCCAAGATCTCACCTCGACAGGCAGACAATCAGTAAATAGCGAAAGGAACCATGAGAAGCAAATGGCCGGTAAATCTACCCCTAGCTCCAGTAGATGACTGAACAATGCAGGCATCAAGTCATGAACGTAGTCAAGAAGGACTAGCGGGCACGCTCTTGAGACAAGTAACGGAGGTGAGAAAAAATCCTCGGGTAAATGCTTCTCAATTATGCAGACGAGATTCCAGAAGGCATCTTCTTCATCAGCATGAACGAGAAGTAACGTTGACGCTACAAGATTCATTCCTTGACAATACCCAACACTTGGATTCCGTCTGAAGGATCGTGAGTCAACATGTATCACCCAATTTGAGTTCGTGTACTCACCGACTATACGCTCTTAACACCCTACGTAGCTTATCAACACCCGCTCCATCACCGCCGAAGAAAATATTTAGTGGCATCGTTCTTCCAACATCCTTTTCAATCTCGGTAACGGCAATCCCGCCCTCCCTCTCTGCATCCTCAAGCAAGTCTCTGAATGTTCCAGGTTCAGCCATCTCAAGTACATCACTACATTCTAGCCATACTTTCGCCCGATAACATAGGGGTATACCACCTTGGACAAGCTTTCCGAACTCCTTTCGATCATTCGAGTTCGCAGAGAGGCCCATTTGAGAAAACCCCACCAGGCCTTCGCTCTGACGGAGGTCCGCAAGGTCCTCATCTTCTGTTCCACTAGACTGAAGTCCCAGGAAAGTAGCTGCACCGCTGGAAGCGGCTGATCTTGCCATATTGGCCATATTAGAGGCCTTGACCGGTTTACTGTCTCTCCTTGACCTTAAGAAGACATCCCAGTCGGCTTTCAACTTCGCCTGCTTCTCGTCATGCACTTCAGTGATGCTATTAACAAGAGTATGCACTGTGTTGGGACAAGCATGCGTAGGAACCAAAACGCCTTCTTCTGCAGGTGGAAGTAACTCGAGATTTGCTATCTTCAAAGGCACAGAGAGCGATAGGCTCTGTTGCGATTTGAAAGCATCGGATGGTCGCTTCCCAGAACGCCTAGAAGATGAGGTGCTGATCATGGAGGCAGCTTCGTTCTCTCCAGCGCCGTCCTTCTGTCTCATCTCCAGCACAGAGTCTTGAGGTCTTATCCCATCAACGCAATCACACGTGCCTCGAATGACTTCGAATTCCTTGGGTCGATCTGCTTCATCATCCATCCAATCGTCACTTTCTTCTCGATCTGCAACCTTGATCCCAGTCAAGCAGCCTGGAGCAGAGTTTCTAGCCCGCAGAGCTCTATCGAGAAGTAAGACATCATAAGATGATATCTCATATACGAAGCCATAACGATCTGTGATGGGTTCGCGACCTTCTGCATCTCTCCGAATAGCAAATCGATCTCCGCGGAATCCGCCGAAGGAGCTCGGGGGTTTGAAGTCTGGAGATACCAACGAAGTATATGTGCGCGCCAGATATTGCGTTGGCGGCTTGGCTGTTGCAGGTATGATACTCTCCAACGCCACTGATATGTTCGGGGCTGGGGCACCGGAGGATGTCGTTGAAGAGCCATTTGGTCCTGATGGAACACTAACAGTGTTGGAAGAAGTATCGTCTCGTAGACTCAACGGAGGCGGTTTACTCTTGGATGATGCACCAAACGCAACCAGCAAAGGGCTTGCCAAATTCCCTAATGCGCTACTCTTCCTTGGCTTTTCGATAACAGAGTTGATGGCTCCTGATCCAGAAAGCGATAGGGAAAGACGTCCTTTATTCCTTCGTTTCGGCTTTGTATCCTTGTCATCTTCATTATCCTTCTCGACGGTCACTTCAGATACGGCGGCTGAGAGTCTAGGCCTCGGCTTCAGCTTAGCTGGTTCGCGGAACGAAATCCTTGAATCCCTGACATGGCTGACAAGTTCCCAGGCTAACTTTGAGATAAGAGGGCTTATATCTTCACCACGATCCATTAGGATAGATGCCGGCTCGGAAGACATAACGCGAGTAGCATTGCATAAGGCTCGTAAACTCGATCCTTGTATCTTGATCATTTCATCAGCGGTCTGTTCGGGGACTGTGCGTCCCGAAGAGATCATGGACGTTTCATCTGTTTCCATTATCGAAGCCGCCGTCTCGGCCACTGAGATTTGAGCCAGTGTTCTCGTGTCATCCTTCTTGGAATCTGTCGTGACATTTGCAGCAGTGGGAGAAGTAATAGGCGGTGCAAGAAGAGGAGGAGGTAATGGGAAAGCTCCCAGGTTTGGGGAATTAAGCGCACTGGGTGGTACGGACTTCGTATTGATAGAAACGGCCGTTTTCCGACCGTGGATGGCTTTCTGCGATGGGGTGGTCGAAGCCGATCCGCTGGACTGAAATTGAGGCGACGAGGAACCGAAACGAAAGACATTAAGCATTCCGCTGGCCAGGCGCAGAGTAGCTCGGCCTCCATCTTTGGCGGGCTTTGGTGTTAGTGAAAGATCTGCCACAGCCTCTTGTATACCTCCTTCTTGCTCAGTATGTCTGTTAGGAGTTTTTGCTGCAGAATCACTTTCAGATGCAGTGTAATCTGCACCCAAGGACTGGCTTTCAGGTGCACCTGCCTCAATAGTTGGAGTTTCTGGTTTCGCCTGCTGTTTGCTCTGAGCTTTGCCCAATGCTCCTTTCCCAAACCATGCCATCCAGTCTGAGCTGACGCTGTTTGCACGACTCTTGGATGGCTTGGGGGTTGGACCCAATCGATCACCCGCCTTCGGAGAGGCTGTTGTTTGGAATACAGGATTCGCAAGAGGCGTTGAAACATATTCCGAATCTTCTAAGATCGGAGTAAAAAGGACCCCTTCTACAGTAGGAGTTAGCAACTCATTGGAATTGGAGATCGAGTTGGAAGCGTTGATTTTGACCAAGAGGTCGGCTGGGGCAGTGGTAGGTAGCGGAGAAGGATCATGTAGTGTAGGCGTCAGATCCTCAGACAGGGCAGCAGAAAGGGATTCCCGAAGAGACTGTAATATGGCGCCATGTTAGGATATGAGGATAAACAGCCTAAAAGAGTAGACGCACCATCTGGTCGACGATATGAGACTCTCCTGCATCTTCATGATTCTCAGCAATATATCCTTCTTTACTGATCCTTTCAGTATCAAAGTCATCAGGCTCGTCCAATATAGCTAACACAGATTGGTGGAAAGCCATTTGATCCTCCGAATTATGGTTCAGCGATGACATAGTAGCCTCTCTTATCCTGGTTTGCTTCTCAACCAGTTTCCTCCGACCTTCTTCAAGATCGATACGCGCCTTTGTCAATTTATCTACGGCCTCGGATAGAACACGCAAGGCCGAATGGTAGGGATGGGCGACACTGAGATAGTCCGGTCAATAAGGCAGATGTATCGCGAATGTATGACATACGATACATGTTCCTCTTCCGATAATACAGAGAGGTCGGAAATAGCTGTCTGCACATCTGAGTCGTCCAAAGTATGGAATGGGGTGGAAAGGACATGCGACGCCGCTCGGAGTGGCAGGTCATGGATCGTAGGTTTGGAAGGAGTCCCGTTGCGCGAAGGCGAGAGGGTGAATATAGGGCGTTGTAAAGATGGTCCCGAAGGTATTGCTGCAAACCCATCTGAAGACTTCGATGACCCAACAATAAAGAGTGGCACCGACGGCTTATCCCACACCATGGACAACGTGCTTGCTCGCGTGCTGGTGGAAGCACGAATCATGTCAGGCGGTGCTAGATGGTCTTTTGATGAGGAAGCATTACTGCCTCTTCGTTTTGAGAATCCTCTAACGCTTCCATCCCAATCCGTAGTTGTGCGATTCGCATAACTGGGGCTGTAGGTATTATGGGCGTACTCCTTCGGCGGTTCAATTTGTTCAGGTACAGGCCGTTTCAGCGTAAAATAGCTTGTTGCAGGTCGTAATTGGGGTTCTCCTCTCTCTTCCTTGGCCTTCGCTCTTCGTCGGGCGGGATGTCGACCGCTCTTAACGTCTTCTGACGAGAGGGGATGGGAATCAACAGGTATTGAAGAATTTGCAGGCGGGATGCTCATTACAAGCGAATAAGGAATGTTATAGAGTCTTGGAGACTCGTTAGGTCATAGGAAATCGAGGAATAAAGAAGATATCCGACTTTCAGAACTAAGAGGTTGAGTAGTGGTTGGTGACTGATAACTTATGCAACATGATTACGGCATCGTGACCTGTCACGTGCTTAACTTGCTTTCGTCTACATGGGCTGGTTTTCGTGGTTTTCCTCTAAACCTGACACATCTGGCGCTGCTCCAGATCGTTCACAAAGAAAAGCATGCTGGGATGCTCGTGACGCGTATTATGCTTGCTTAGACAAGAATTTCGTCCTGAAGCCTGGAACCGAGGAGAAGAATGTCTGTTCCAAGGAAAAGAAACAATATGAAGGCAGTTGTGCCAAAAGCTGGGTATGTGCTAGCGTTGATCTGGAACGCACGCGTACTAACTATTACAAGATCGAATACTTCAACACACGTAGAGTTTTGCAGGAAGAGCAAAAAGATCAGCTGGCATTAGCTCAAGCTCAGGCCGACGAAGCTGCGCGTAAGAAGAAGTAGTGGCAAAAAAGCTAAACTGTATTCTTGACACCCATGTACGTCTTATTTATGACTACTAGGGCACGTGATAATTGATGACTGGAAGGTATTACTTGCTCCATTATCCTCCACTCATTCTGGAAGCTCGAACGCTTTAGCGTCATATAGCAATGTATTCATTAATCACATTTTTCGCAGCTCACGTATATCGCCAATAAACCTTTTTTTTTGGATATGGTGTAGCGGAGTTCTACCTGAGCGCTGAAGCTTCATCACTACGTCAATCCGTGTGGACTTGAAGTATTTGGGCATTGTAGCGTCTATTGGAGGATACGTGAAATATACTTTGGGTTCTCGGAGTCGGGGAGACATCAACAAATTTAACACTGCTATGTAAGTAAACTTCCCTCTCCACCGCACCTACTCCGAGCAGCCAATAATAACTGATAGTGATAGTGTAAGCGTACGATGATGCTTTGGTCCAAGGTGTATAAAAGAAGCTTGACAGCGGCATATCAATTTGTCTTCCCCATCCAATGTCCTATCACGCTTATTTATCAGAACCAGACCCCGAATGGCTCTCAGTGGCCGATCAAGTACCTATTAGTAGTGACTTCCGACATGCTGATGTCAGTAGTGTCAGGGAACAAGTTTCCAAGGCGCGTATAGCTGCAGCAGCAGCACTAGGTTCTCGTAGGTTTTATAAATGCCTACACACTTAATATCGCACTAAGATTCGGAAAGTAACCACTGCCCAAGTCAAAACAGTCAATAGGGTTCTTCCTTTAGAAGTGGGCGATATCCCAATAAGAGCTTATATCCCCGGATCTGGATCTAGTACCAAACATGCGATTGTTTTTTGGATCTTTGGTGGAGGTAAGTAAAATGCCGAGAGCATTTTTTGCGCGAAATTTAACGACGATTCTTTTAGGATTTTGGGTCGGCGGCATAGACGACGACGATTTATTTCTTCGTTATTTATGTGGAGAACTTGACGTTGTCATTGTAGCCGTCGAATACAGAAGGGCACCCGAACACCCGTTTCCGATCGGTCTCAACGATTGTTATGCATCCCTCAAATGGGTATGAAATACATCGCTCGTTGGAGATGGTACGCTGAATCAGAAACCTTATATTCAGGTTGCGGCTCATCCGCAAGAATTGCATGGGGACTTATCTAAAGGGCTTATCATTGCTGGAATTTCATCTGGAGGAAATTTTGCCACTGTAGTTGCACAACGCGCGAGCCAAGATTCCGAGCTAAAAGAAAAAGTAACAGGATTGGCAGCTTCAATTCCCGTTTTAATACATCCTGCAGCGTATCCAGAGAAGTACAAGACATTGGCTAGTTTCCGTGCAGTTCCTTATAGATGATAAATTACTAGTTTCAAACCTCAATTGCAATCGCTAGAGCAAAATAAGGATGCGTCTATGCTTGGAAAAGCTGCTTGTGAACATCTACTGGGTGAGAGTATTCGTGTATCAAGGCGTTCGTCTCATTCTTACTCGTCGTTAATTCGTCTAGAACTTTACAACCCACCGAACCCATCAGATCCAGACATGTCACCCCTATTATTTCCTCAGCTGAGGGGTTTACAACCGACCTATCTGCAGATTGACGGGATGGATCCTCTAAGAGATGAAGAGCTTCTTTACGCCAAACTGTTGCAGGAAAATGGAGTTCCTACGAAAGTCGACATGTCAATGTTTTATATTTTTGTATGCACATTCAGGGCTTATTCGCGTGGTAGATATCCTGGATTTCCGCATGGATTCCATCTCTTTTTCCCTCAGCTCAAGGCCGCCCATAAGAAACGGGATGACTTCAAAAATGGTATCCGGTGGTTACTTCTGAAAGATTTCTGAAAACTCGCTGAAATCTGTCACGTTGAAATTTTCTTGTTGCTACTACTTACTTGCTAGAATGACACAGTTCAATCTCCATTTTCCTTTCTAATAGTCTATGATCGCTCGCTGTGTTGGTGAATTGAACGATATCATCTTAATCATCAACTTCAAGTAAGTACGTGCCGTGTCGGTTGTTAATGCAAAGACTTACGCACTGCGGTATTACTTACTAAGCTAGGCCAAGCCTCGCTAAACTATTGCCTGAGATGATGATGGTGCACGTAAGTTGGTTGCTACGAGCAGTTTGATTGTCCTCTATCTCCACTTCCCCCCGCTCAGCGCTCTGCAACAAATACGCGTTTAAGCTCAACATCCGCCTAAAAGTATGCAAGCCGCAGCCTTGCTTGAAATCTCTGCTGCTTTACAGCGACTCAAGTATCAATTCAATACCTAGACAGGAACATGGCAATCGGCCGACGGCCAACAAATAAATCTGAACAGTTTACTGCAAGGATCTTCTTTCCGACCTCCTAAAAAAGCGCAGGCGGCCAAGGATATTATTTCGGAGCATTATACTCAACCTATCCTGGACTTCATCAATGAGAATCCAACCATATTCCATTCAGTAGACTATTTCTCGAAGGAGATGGAGAAGGAAGGATTCATCAAATTGAGTGAAAGGGAAGGTTGGTATCATCAACTTAAACACGGCGGAAAGTATTATGTGACACAGAATGGGTCCAGCTTGACAGCGTTTAGTATTCCCGAGAATTATAAACGGGAAATGGAGTTGGTGTGTTGTCTATAGACTATCACCTTTCCCCTTCCATGAATAATATTTTCATCAGTATAACTATGATTGCTAGTCATGTCGACGCTTTAACTGTCAAATTGAAGCCAGTGTCAAAGAAACCGGCGGTAGAAGGTTACGTTCAACTTGGTATCGCGCCATACTCAGGAGCCCCAAATACCACGTAGTGGGATCGCGACTTGGGAATCGGTGGTCGTGTCATTGTGAAGAATTCGGAAGGAAAGATTGAAAGCAAGCTTGTCAAATTAGACTGGCCTATTGCTCGTATCTCGACCTTGGCTCCGCACTTTGGGCTAAATTCTGAAGGTCCCTCAACCGAGAGACGCAAATGACTCCTGTCACTGGTATTGAAAGGTAATCTTAATTAACTGTTGTTCCTATAATATATTTACACATTTTAGTTCCGAAGATGATCAATCTTCGCTGCCAGCGGGAACCTTTGCAGCAACTCAGCCCGCTCAGCTTGTTAAGGCGATTGCATCTGAACTTGGAATTGATGGCTGTAGAAGTATTTTGCTGGAATTCTTAATCATTAGTTAAATGCTCCCCCAGATTCTTCCATCCTCAACTGGGAACTCGAATTGTACCAATTCCAGTACTGCAGGGGTTCTATCAAAGGAGTTGCTTTTTGTTCCCAGATTGGACGATAAACTATGCTCTTGGCCAGCCTTACAATCATTGATCGTGGCAAGCAAAGATTTGTCTGGTCGAGGGTCTGTCAACATGTGTGCTCTCTATGATGCCGAAGAAATTGGAAATAACCTCAGGACTGGAGCTTGCAGCAATTTGATGAGTTAGTGGAGTTGTTTATCACTCATTATCTTTTGTTTATTTGTTTATTTGTTTATATATTTATACTAGGCAGCAGTATCGAGTGTGTCATTGAAATTTTTTCAAAAGACAAATTGGGATCTGTGAGTACTAATTTTGTTTTTGTTCCTTGACCTAATACTGACATAACAAACAACAGTCTACGCTCAGTCAGACATATGCAAACAACTTCTGTCTGCCGATGTCGTCCTCGCCGTTAACAGCAATTTTGTTGAACTTTCCCTTCCGGAGCATATGTCTCATCTGAATATCGAGCTTACAGTCACTGTGATCCCAATGGGAACATGGCAACAGATTCCATCTCGCATACCATAATGAAGCGAATCGCCGAGAAGAGTGGCCATACCCTGCAAGTCTTCCAAATTAGAAACGACCGTCGCAGCGGCGGAACCGTTCGGCCTACCTTAAGCTCTGCGATGGGCGTTAGGGCAATCGATGCTGGGTTAGCCCAGTTAAGCATGCATTCTATTCGCGCGGCTTGTGGTGCGAAGGATCCTGGGTTGGGCGTTCAAATCTTTACTGGATTTTATCAGTACTTTGAAGAGGTCGACACAGAAATTGTGGGGTAACTGGAGTAATTAATTACTCATTTAGAGAATGTAACTGAGATCAATCAGCCTTTACTAATAATTGGAATATAGACACAACCAAAATCCTGATGAAATGTAACACATTATATCATCGAGATTTGGCGGGATAGATAATTAGGGGCTGTACATTAGAGACACAACGAGCACTTCTATGTAACCAAGTGGTTCAATAGTTGTATCGTGCCGCCTCATGTCAATCAAACCGAAAAGAGGACTCAGGAAGTCAGGTTTTCACTAGAGAAAATGTATTAATTCTCTCAATACATAGACAAACATTCACAGCTACGATTAATCACCAGATATCGTTCAATCACGAGGAAAGATGAAATACCAAGAAATTGGAAGCTGAAATTTTTTCAGACACCCTTCAGAAGTAATCACTGTATATTGGTTTTAAAGTCATTCCGTTTCTTATGTGTTACATTCAACTGGGGGGAAATGGAGTGGAATGCATGGGGAAAGCCAGGATATTTACCACGCGGATAAGTATTTCCCCCAAAAATGCATACACGAAGGCAAGTACTGACATCAGATTTGATAGGAGTACCAGCCTCCTCTAAGAGCTTCGCTTAAAGTAATGCTTCGTCTCTCAAAGGATTCATTCCATCAATTTGCAAATAGGTTGGCTGCAAACCCTGAAGACGGGGAAATAAGAGTGGAGACAGGTCTGGATCTGAAGGGTAAGGTGGATTGTAGAGTTCTGCGCATATTGGACTACGAACGAGAAACAGAAGAGTGGCTGGGATACAGAACTAAACTCACGGAACATGTAATCATAGAGAGCTCTTCCGAGTATAAGCACATTGGAACTTTCTTCCAGTGATTTTAATTGATTTCTGAACCTAGATTAAGTCATGGCGTGTCATTAAGTAACCGCGCATACTATATTATAATCAATTATTCACTTACTTGTCTGGATAGACCGCGACATGGATTAAAACAGGAGTTGAAGCAGCCAATCCCCGTTACTTTTCCTCTGAGCTCGGAATCCTGACTCACCCGTTGTGCAATTACAGTGGCCAAGTTTCCTCCCAACGAAATACCAGCGACGACAAGGCCCTTAGATATGTCACCATGGAACTCTTCCGCGTTGGCCACAACCTAAGTAATAAAAGACTTTCAACATACGTCATTTCGACCAAGAGTACGCATTACGCACCCATTTGAATGATGCAAAACTATCGCTGAGACCGGTCGGAAATGGGTGTTCGGGTGCCTTTCTGTATTGGACGGCCACAACGACCAAATTAAGTTCTCCGCATAAATAACGTAGAAATAAATCGTCAGTGTCAATGCTGCCAAGCCAAAATACTACAAATGTCGTTAGATATCCTCCCTAACTGATAATCGAAGGTTAAGTACCTCCCCCTTGAAACCAAAAAACAACAGGGTGAGTAGTAGCAGGTTCAGATTCAGAGATATAAGCTCGTATTGGGATCTCTCCCTCCTCTAATGAAAGAATCGTGTTGATTATTTCGACTGCGCGGTAGTTAATTTGCATGAGTGTGCTGTGTTCTGCATAGTACCTACGAGGACCGTTTACCGCGGGCCATGGCAACTGAGATACGCAGCTTGGAAACTTGTTCCCGGACATTCTCAATATCGATAGCAGCTGCCAGGTCGTTGCTGTTAACCGGTATCTGATCGGCCACGGTGAGCCATTCGGGATCTGGTTCTGCTAAATGAGCGTACTTGGACATTTGAGTGAGTGGATAAGCCGACACGTCGTGGTAGCGGTGACTTACTTTCGGAGCGCTGTTCGGAGAAGATGACATTTCCGGGCCCGCGGCTTTGTACGTGTCATGAATCACACTCTAATTAAATAAAGTAAGTCTAAACAAACTCCGAGGTCACATTTCACCCAGATGCGGCCAAAAGCTCCAGGTAGATATTGGTTTAGTAACTGTGAGAAGGCGAAGCCATCACCGGCGCTTGACGTGTACTACCTTGTTTTGCTCCCGCCCTCTTGAACGGGCGCTTGCTAACTTTAAATATAGATTTACACAGAGCGAATCCGATGAGACGCCAACAGCAAAAACTCCCGCCCCGCTTCCTTCCTCCTCAACGGTTCTCGAGCCACGGGTTCAAAGTCGCGCAGGTGGCGAGCCATTGGCTGCCACCAGACTGCGCATCTTCGTTGGATCACCCGTAGCTCCGTAACACCAGAACTTAAAAGGCAAGAGGGGGGGAACCGCAGTCCCCACAAACGCACCCAAGAGCCTCGCCAGGTACGCCCTCATCCGCGATAGAGGATCACGTCACTAACGGACTCGCCAGTCGTCGCCGCACTTTTTCATCGAATTCGTCGATTTACATCCGCACGCTACATTCAGGCCATTTCTCGAGCCTCGCTCCAAACAATCGCGCCTAAGGGAATCCGGAATAATCAAGATTACCAGCATTTTTCCTCTTCAACGTATGACAGACAGCGCGGGTCCATCCAACGAGAAACGAAAGGCAAACTCGGCTGGCGACGATGTAGTGGACTTGGAATATAGCGCGAATTTCAACTTCAGGGATGGGAATGTGTTCCTTATAGCGTTAGACACTGCATTTCGTGTCCATATGACTCTCCTCGAACGGCATTCTGAAGTTTTTCGTGACCTGTTTTCTCAAGCTTCGCAGCCGATTCATGGGAGCAATTTGACGGATGTCCAGCCATACATTCGTCAGATGGAATATCAGAGCTAGAAGTATTGTTGTTTGATATATATGGTGCTACGTGCGTACCTTTATCTTTCACATATTGCCAGGCTGACCGGCGTGTGTAATTCGTCTATTCCTTACGATGCCAGAGACTACTGACAATTGGGTTGTTTGCTACAGGCTTGCAACAAGTATTTGATGAATGAAATTCACAAACACACCCTCAAGACATTGTCGACCTACTATCCTGATACCTTGATTAAATATCGACGGCACAAACCAAACATGAAATTTAACGCTGCCCTCCATGTTGCCAAGGCCGCTGCCATCACTAATGACGATATTGTATTGCCATCTACCTTATACTTCCTGTCCACCTATGTGGCAACCACCATTTTCAGTTGGTTCCCGATAGATTACTCCTCAAAATATTAGAGGCATCTCAACGCACCCCTTCGATGCTGCTTAAAGCCACCCACAGGGTAATGGATCGACCCTGTACTGACTCAGTACCTGTGGCTAGAGATGAGCACAAAAAATCAACCATGAAGACCGCCATCATACACGAGTATGAATTCTACGCTGATCCAATCGTTGTGTTGCAGGTTCCCAGGTGTGCTCCGAAAGACAAAATTTCGCCGAAAGAGGGCTTAGCTTATGCTCGAGATGCTCACTGGACGTTGTGGAGACTTGTGAATTAGAAATGAAGGCCATATGGGAGCAACTCCCGTCTATATTCGGTTTAGGACAAAGCTGGGAAGCATTAAGAAGAAATTGATAGTGTTCGCTGGGGAATATTTCCTAGTTGAGTAAAATACGGGATCATTTTCTAGTCATGTATCCTCGTATAATACCGAGCCAGAAAATATTTCGGCCGCTTTTACCTTCCAAAGTCAACTTACGCGCCAGAGATAACGTACAGTGGGTAGCAAATTCATTCACGTATTGGCAATCACTTTTTGATTTCCGCACTACGTATACTTTGTGCTTTTCGATCTTTCTACCAGTATAATTTCATCCATATGCAGACATTACCAGGACATTAGTGTGCATACTCCCCAAAACAGATTATACATGTCTTGAACCCCCATTACATTCAATAAGATATTCCTAACGGTTCAATGGCAATTTTCCCGTCAGTTCCGACCATAACGCAAGTATTCTTTTCCACCAAATTCCACTCCTCCGGCTTGTGTGTAATTGGTTCCGAAGCGACTATAACGTGTGGACCATGTTGTTGACCTCCATGTCCTTTATGAACCCGGCTGGTCGTAGGGTCAAGGAAGGTATGGTGCTCGCCATCGGGGTGGCCAGGATATTTACGATTAAGGGTAGGACCTGCTGTGGTCGAGTAATATAGGCTTGGAGGTTGCTCATTTGCATGATTCCGGAAGCTAGGAATAAAGGTTTGGTCTGGAGATAACAATGTTTATTAATGGTATGACTCACCGACAACAGAGAAGTACCCGTCCATCTGTTATGGCAAGGTTGATAGAACTTGGCTCAACGATCTCCTCTTTTCCCTTGTCAGCCCTGTTTTTCTTTTGGGCATCAAGCACAGCAGTGAGAGTACGGACGAGAACCTTTTTCAACAGCTGGACATCAGTAATCGGTTGATGCACCGCCTTTGGTCCTAAACCGGTCTCTTGACCTAAATGCGTGAAAAATACCGCAGCCAGTCCCTCAGAATCGGTATTTCCCTTTATCCATCCCGCTTCATCTTCTCCCGTAAGCGCAATAAATTCTTTCCGCATTGTGTGGTAATGAGAGACGGTTCCATTATGCATGAAGGAAAACCTTCCCTTGCAGAACGGATGGCAATTTGTAGTGGAAAGAGTAGGGATGGGATCGAGTTCAGAAGGAGGTGCGGCCCGGATGTGTCCAAAAAGTGTCTTTGCACTGGTATTTGCACAGACGGAGAGAAAGTTGGGATCTGAGAGAGGATGAGACAAAGTCCTGTATTGGATGGGATAGGCTCCATAGTTCACATCATTTGGAGATACGAATTCGCTTCGAATATCAGAATACCTTCCAAAGGGATATAGTTAACGAGAATAAGTTAACGATTAATTTAAACGATGGTAACCGTGCTCACCAGACAGTTCCTAGCCCATCAATGTTAAAGAAGTGGTTTCTTGATAATATTTCCTTTCGAGTAGCGGCCGGATCTATCTTCTCATGCTTCTCATTATAGGCAAACAGTTTAGGAAGGTAGGATTCGTGGACCTGCTTCGAAAGAGAATGTGCTGGGGTAACCAACACATCTTCCAACAAGCAAGGTTCTGAAGGCGAAATATAAGCAAACCAGCGACACATACTCCACTCAAGGGGTGTAAATTGCACGATAGACGGCCATCATTCTTGCAACATTGTGCTTTATATATGCGGCCCGCAGCAAAATATAAGTTGAGAGCCATAACGTCACTGGCCTCATGTCATGGATGATACTCCACGAGTGCAGCATTTAATCATACCTAATTTGGGTTGATCGCTCTAAATAGTCTCAAAGACTCACACGTCAGATATCTTTGTCGGAAGTAAACTTCATGCCTGAACAGACTTTACTTTGTAGGGTTATCTTGCAAATTGATCTTATCTAGTATCATTCCGAATCTAGTCAGATCCAATAAGAGAACCCAAAGCTGTTATTCTACTCTTAGTATAACTGCACTGACAAAATACTTAATTAATACGAATTGTAGAATGCCCCGCATTCGTGGCCCAGGAACAACATCATCGATCTGAAATAGTCATCGGAAGTAGAGCGACCTGTCTTCTCAGCTCTCTTTCCAGTTCATCCACGTCGAAAGCAGGCTGGTCCTCGCATTGTGGACACCTTGTATTCCGCATATCTTCCAAATCAGACGTGAGAACGGAATGTGATCCGAACAATGTTTTCCCGGATGGATGCCGATCCATGGCAATGAAAACGGTAAACATAAATGCTTTCCATTGCCACTGAATAGAGAACTCGGTATCCGGGCATTTGGCTTTCGAATGAGGGAGGTGTGACAAGCATCCCGGAAGAGAATAGGAAAGAAGGAAATCTAAGAGAGCGTCCCGACGACGAGTACGTAGATCCATTAATTTGAGGACGTCCGTGGTCTCCATCGAGCGCAGCAGTGGCGCGATCGCCTCGTGCTGCAGATCCACGTCTAGGGTATGTCTCGCTGCAATAACAGCTGCTTCGCGCCATCCTACATTACAGGCCAATGCATAAAGACGCACGGGATCATCAAAGAGGGCCTGTGGCATGACCATTCTATGAATGATGGAAGGCGGTCCAGGCATCTCCCATTTCTTCACGGTTAACAAAACCTTTTCCAAGTCTTGGAAATTATCCAGAGGAGGAATAGGCATTCCAGAAATCATCCTTAGAATGGCATTGATAGTTCTCGAATCCTCTGGAAGAGAAATAATGTGTCCGTCGGATGCGACCCCAGGAGGTTGAGGAAGTGACAACGTCGTACGGAAGACTTCTGAGGCTACTTTGAGGATGAAACTGTGGGTCTTGAATTTGACACCATCAGAAGAGACGAGAACAATATCTCCATCTTTGAATAGGAAATCGATATGATAATTATCTTCAGTAACGCATTTCTGTTTATCGACATAGTTAATTATTTTGGGGACTAAGTAAAAGTGTCATGTGTACTCACGACATCCAATATATCAGATCCTAGACTCCTCACTGTACTGGCGGGACTATTCATGAGCGTATTTTCAGAAATTCTGCAAGGATTCGAGGTTTGAAGGGCTGGTGAAGGTTCCAAGACGGGGAACTAAGGGATACAGGTCTGCGTAGTTCAGTGGTTGTCCTTATAAAGGGCATTAAGAGCGGAATATTCGGCAGCATTCAAAATATCTTCAGCATGCAAAATGCGCGGATTTTAGGACTGAGACATATTCGTTGCAAGGGTAATCGATCGATTTGGCTTCGCGATTCCTCCAGTGTCAGGAGCGTATTCCGTTCGAACGCTATGCAGCACCACTTGCGCACCTCTTAGATATATAATCAAATATAACACAGAGACATAAACGAGCATACCTATCTCATGTGAAGACAGCAGGTTCTAAAAAGGAAAGGATTAGTTGTGGCAGGCGTGCGCCGTGTCTGGCAGGGCATCTTCGTGACGTTCAAGTTTGGTATGCAAAGATTCTACGACCTTGCAAAAGGATAGCCGAAATTATACTTGACATTGCAACAAAGAATAAAGTCGCAGGATTTTTTCGGGGCATCTTAATTCTTGCAAGCAGCAAGCTCGTTACGATGTGGTTGAAGTCAGGAGAATGCGTGCAAGTACATAGTAATTAATCAGAATCTACACGTGGATGAGGAGTCACGTGAGGATGACGCGTGCTCTTCCTTCCCTCCTCCAATATGCCTACGCTCTCTGTGCATTCTGCTGCTCAAAATAGTATGTAAGCTCTATTTTGCGTGCAATAAAACTTAACATCTGACTTTCACAGACCAATTGTCCCTTTTACGTGCTCTATTAGCTGAGAATCCCGCTCAATTGAATGAGAAAGATGGGGTACGATCATCATGTGGATGTTGAGGCAATTTCCTCGCTAATTGTAGAGCCATATCCCTTAATTTAGGATGGAAGAACTCCGTTGCACTGGGCTTCAACTGCACCCGGCGGCATCGAGATTGTGCAGTATCTTCTCAATCAAAAGGGCATCGAAGTAGACACGGCGGATCCAAGTGGATGGTCAGCACTGCATATGTCATGTAAGTGAAATAGGATACGACTGTGAAATGATATATTGATTAAATTTAAATGCAGCTAGCGCAGGAAGAGAGAATGTTGTTCGGGAACTGCTCGGAGCAGGCGCGGATCCCAACAAGGCCAATGACAAGGGCCTTACCCCACTGTAGGTTACCCAGAAAGGTTTAATACGAACCGCATTAACATCATATCCAGTCATTATGCCGCCTCAAAGTCACATATCTCGGTGGGTCTCAAAAGGCCAGACAGAAAATGCGAATCGAGGCTGATTTTAGACGTGATTTTCTTTAGATTGGACAGATGCTTATTGATAGAGGAGCAGATGTGAGCACATGATTATCTAGAAAAAATTGGATCCCAAGTCTCATCTTAATTCCTGGAGATTAACGCGAAAGACCGTGCAAATCAACATCCACTGTAAGTCTCACTGTCTCTCAATACGCCCAACTTGGCTAATCCTGCTTCCCTAGTCATAGAGCAGCATCAACGGGTTCTGTTGGATTTGTGAAGATGTTGATTAACCCCCCAGAAGGTCGCCCAAAAACTCGCCTAAACACTGCCGATAGGATTGGTATGTATGTTTCCTAAAGTTTTATTTAAATGGTTCTGAACCCTTCAAAGGGAACACACCATTGCACCTTGCCATGGAGTCAGGTCATGGAGAGGTGGCTGTTATATTAATTGAGGCGGGTGCTGATAGGCATAGGGTTCGTATTTTCTGTTTATCCGAGAATCTCTGGCTGACAATAGGTTCTATTTCTAGAATAATCACGATGGGCAGACACCAGATGAGATAGGCGGTCTTGGAGATCAGCAGCATAAACTGGTCCGAAATTATGTAAACGATAGGGTTGGCAAACCTTGAGACAATATAATTTAGCGAATTGAATTAAAGTATAAGACGTAGAAGATGTTCTTCTGAGCTGTATTGTTCACTTGTAGCCTCGTTGATATTGAAGTTGAAGTATACTTAATTATTTCTTGTGTAATAAAGGGTGCTGCAATGTTGATAAGAAGAGAAGACGATACATATGCGCATATAACGTACCGACGCAGCACTAAATCGCACTACTTGGATCGAAAAACAAACTGGAATTTGAAAAGCACTAGGCTTGCAGAAACAACACACTGGGCAGTCATGCATACTCACCTAATAACTGCATTTGCGGGCGAAATATACCTTATTTGATGTATTGTTGACACACGTAGTACCACAAAGGGTGAGATGAAATATGTATATTTCTCTATGCATAATATTTGCATTAATCCATAAACACTTGCGATTGCAGATGAAACAACGATAAGGGATGCCGCCGACTTGATACGCCTTGCTTTCAATAGACGTCTTGCTGTTTCCAATAACCAATAGCCCCAATAAAGAATAGTCGTCTCAAACAAACATCATGACGGCACCTCTATCTGGATCCGCTTTCCAGATACCATTAACCTCGATACTTTCATGCACCTTGCAACAACCAGCTACCGGGCAAGGCCAATGGTAGCGGTTATCCACAACCTCTTCACCATCAGGACCGGTTTTGCCACCTTTACGTTTGCGTTTTCCACCGGCACGACGCACAGGTTGACGAGTACGAGGAGTAGAGGCGACGCCGGCGGAAGGCAAGGTGGGATGAGATAATTCCGACATGGTGAAGGCTGATGATGAAGGCGTAGCGGCGGTACGGGTGGATCGACGAGGCGATGTCGACGGAGGCGCGTCAGCAGAAGATGAGGTAGACGTGGAGGGGCCGTCACGGCTCCGGAGGCGAGAACTGATAGATGCGTTAGCGTTCTCAGAGACAGGCTGTTCCGATGGCATATGGATAATCTCAATGTAGTCTTCGAATGGCTGATCAGCCTCCGCATGGACTTCCTCTCGCGGAGGAGCTCTTGCCTTGCCCTTGCCCTTGCCCTTGCCCTTAGACTTCGCAGGCGAAGGGACAGCGACCTCCTGCTTCCCTTCAGCAAGCTCCATTTGCGCTCCTGCAGGAAAACTCAATCCCATGAGACAGTGACCATCCAACACATGACCACAACGTAGTCCCCAGACCCTTCTCTCTTTCCTCTGCTTCGCAGTGGCATCCACTAGCCCTTCGGCATTGGCAATCAAAGGATCCAAACATCTTGCACACACTAAAGTTTCTTCGGCCTCTTTTCCTTCTTCACCTTCTTGTGGACCGAAGTCAAATGTCCATCCAGGTCCAGGCCGACCAGGATGCGTCATACTCTTCTGATATTCACGTCCTATACCCAAAGCCACATCACGTCTGGCGAAAGGTCCGCGTGTAATGATATTCAAGAAGTTCTGTTGATCCTCAGGAATATCCATAGCATCCTCGAATGTGTCCCCAAAGAGATCGTCCCCGAAGAGATCGTCCGGCGTACGCCTAGGACGATTTCCGACATACTGAGCAACAATGCGCCCGAGACGCCTGATTTGTTCTGCCCAGTTAGGTCGATTATAATTTTCGCCATCTGCGGGATGGATGGGACCAGCAGCGACACGGGGACGGTGAATGCCTTGGGAAATAAGCCCACCGCCGAGTCCGATACCCGCCCTAGGTTGTCTGTTTCCAGCATTACTTGGACCAGCTCGCGGTTGGGGTGGCTCGTCGAAGGGAACTCGATTGCGTTCATGTTCGTTATTTCGTGCAGGCGGAAGGATAGCAAACGGCATTGGGCCTGCAATTACAGGAGGCGGGACTGCCGGAACTGGTGGAATAGGGTGGTGTTGACGAGGTGGGGGAGGAGGAGAAAAAATACGGAAAGAGGCAGCCGAGGCTTATCATTGAATATTTCATTTCAATTACTGGATAAAACTTTATCGATGCTTACCTCGACCTCCACGTCTCTCGGCTCTGGTCTGGCGGGCGCCTGTTGGCCTTGATGGACCCGGTTCGTCGTCGTCGCCGACGAAAGATGCAGAGTTATTTCGATTAGGGCGAGGCGGGAAACGTCTTCCTTGGAAAACAATTTCGTCGTCGTCGTCATCGAGAACGACAACCTCTGGCCTATCATTGTTCAAGCGGCGTCTTTGTCTGGGTGGTTCACTGCAACCGAAAAATGAGATTTAGCCTTAAAAATATAAAAGTCGAACATACCTTAAGATTTGTACTTCATCTTCATCATCCACATTAATGACATTTGCACGCTGATGACTGCTCGATGGACGCGATGACGATGGACGCTCTCCCTGGTTCAGAGAGAGAGTTCGAGAAAGTCTTGCCGGTTCCAACTCAATACTGGACATCGTTAGGATGAGTAGAGGAAGAAAGTTGAAGTTGTGGAGAATGTGGTTCGAGAAAGAGACGTAAGGATGTCAGACGCTGACTAATGTGGCCCCAGCAGGAGCGTTGAAAGGCAGCGTGACGGTATCATGTCTGTCACGGCTCCGCTGAACAATGTAGTACCGGCTCTCACCGCTGGCACGGCCATTGTATTTTTCAGACACTTTGAAGCCTTTATTTCCAAGGAGATTGTCATAATGTCTTTGCTCAACTCGTACTCCTTCTATCGCGGGATTTTCCTCTCCTAGGTCTGTTGGTGGTCGACGCCCATCACTGCCCGTCGGAGGCCGTTTATTTCAAGAAAAATCATTAGCTAGGTGTGCTACTAGATTTTTAAATAATTAGCATATGTCAATCCCTATTGAGGAAGATCCAATTTATGTAACACACGCAACACGCAACACGCAGCTGCCGTGCGCCGGCCTTATCCGACTCCTAAGTAACGCTCACAGCAAATGAATCATCTCTTTCCTCATGGCCCCAAGAGCAATGTACCCCAGGAACAACCCCAGTCAATCTGGCATAACAACAACGAAGTCGACTATTTCTCTGAACAAAGGAACATCTAGAGCAGCTAGTGGAGTTGAAGCAACGGGTGCCACCGTTGCGAAATCGCCTGAGAATATTTCGAGTCCTCATGAATTGACTGCATTTGTGAGTCTGCATAGTTGAATCAAATAATTCCGCTAACTAGTGTAGGTGGAAAACATCCTAGTTCAGCTAGAGTCGAAATTCGATGATATGTCGGCGCAAGTTCTTGACCGAAGTACGCCGTTTCATCCAAACTCTGTTTATCCCTAATATCTCTCCAGTGGATCAATTATCCAGTCGTATAACTACGCTCGAAGAATCCCTCAAGGATCTTCTGAGCAGCGATTTCAGCAACGCCAATAGTATGCCGGGCTCCCCAGCAAGCGGGAATCTGAATTTTCGAAGCAGTGGCCTGTAGGGAAACGACGAAAGGAACTTCCGATGTGTATAATATACTTCATATCATGGCAGTGCATACAACAAATACCCGTCGGTATGACTGGCTTGGCTTC
>KN837088.1:822605-842292 GCA_000827215.1 Sphaerobolus stellatus SS14
GGTACCGACATCATTCCCGTCTTCCCGCCAGGATCAACTAATCCTATTCCTATCGTCCCCGGTTTGTCTACCACTTCAACGTTCATACCTTCAACAAACACCAATGCCGTCCTAACATTCTCTGCACCGCTTCCTACGGGTAGCAGTGGGCAATGATTCCGCATCTGTTTCTAACGAAACTGCTACCCTCGCATTCGGTTTGCTCGTAACACATTCTATTCTTATGAAACTTTATTTATATCATTGCATATTCTATACTTTATTGTAGTAGTTAGATTCATTATCATTATCATTATTGACTTTCCCGACTCACTTAATAAACACTATCCGTCATGCCGCCCTTTTTCTAATGAAGGATGACATCGATACGAAACAGCAAGCAGATTCTATTGAACCATCAGCATTAGTGGCATTAAATAGAGTCAGCATCGATCATGATTCCTGTCTTCGCAACCATTTCAGCCACCGATTAATAAACAGAATGAAAATGAAAGTATTACCGAGCTGACGTTGACATCTAAGATACAGAGGAATCGCCATCTTTATACTTCAGAAGGAGTCCGGATAGATTCAGATTTCGTTTCTTTTTGGCTTTGAATAATGTCTCCGTTTCGATGGTACGCGTCCTCTGGGTAATGATCTCATCTCAAGAACGTCAGGAGAGTTATCAGATGTTGGAGACAAAGAATTTCGCTTGGAGAGAGACATGATAGTTCCATTGCAGTTGCTGGGAGCGTGTTTGATGCTCATGTCAGTTTTGGAGTGCAGAACCATGGATTTTGGACTGGAAACACGTGTTGAGTTCGAATCATCTTCGCTTGACATGTCTTGCAAAACATTATCTTCAGTTGGGCAAAGAAATGCGCTCGATTTCCTTCGGAATGTGAGGACATCGTGATCGAGAGCAAGTCGTAACGAATTCAAACTACGTCACGCGCCTAAACATCGTGGTCTCCTTTGTCGCAATCGCAATGAAGTTCCCTAGACGTTCCCTGGGCCGATATATCAGAACTAAAAGAAAAACTATGCTCATGGAGATGCCGACGAGGATAATATCGACGTAAAAGTCTAGGCAATAAGCAAAGTATGTCGCACTTCTTCATGGGAGTCCAACAAGTTAGCGGCATGGAAAGTAAACACTGCGCTCCCGCATGGACTGGACTCGGTTCTTTCACTCCTAATAGAAATACTGGAAGGTCGTGAATACTCCACAATAGCCCAGCACGTCGCTTCTCTTCGTTGGGATTACGCCAATCCTATTCGCTTGCTCTTATTCGCATGGTCAATGGCCTTGTGGAGCTTCTTCAACAAGGAGAATACGCACGTTCCATTGCAGCTATAGCAGATCGAATAGGACTGCATCTTTGGCTTGTGGAGTTACGACGTGCAAGTGCCCACGACACGAGGAGTTACCAAGCTTGGAGCGGAAGAGGGACCCCCGGCCAGAGATGTTCGTATCAGATAATATCCTTTACAAACTTATCGCTCACTTCCTTACAGTTCCTACCCTGGTTCTTGAATAATTTGTTCCTCCCTACTCTTTCTTCGACATCTCAAGCTAGTTGTACCGCCGTCCTGGCTGAATATAAGCATCTCCTGAAGTCCATCGCTTGGGATGTTTAAGATCACGCTCAGGGGCCGAAGTAAAGGGGATCCTACGTGGATTCGATGATTGAATCTCGAAAGTGAGAACAACAGCCTCCATTATGACGTTTGACGTCGAATCAGCTGCGGAAGAGGAGGCGAAGGATAGATGGGACGATATGGAACACGGTTTGCTCGGGCGAGGATTGGTTCTTGTATCGAAAAAGCACTTATCTGGCTGTATTAATGACGACGTCGTGCTGACCTGCATTGTTCAGAAAGCCACCATCGCTCTTACAAGGCTTATCTGTTCTGGCACCACAGTATGTTGACATGTGGTCGCCACTGATCCTTCATATGAGCCCTGCCTTCCCATCGATACTATTGCATCGGATTATCCCAAAACTGCTTGCGTCGTCTGAAACGAATCCAGAAGCCATCGACAGCATGTCGACGGCGCAAGAAACCAATCTCCCTGATCCGACCTATGATCATATGGTAGCTTCATGGGCATTATAGAGAGTCGGACGGGCGTAAGTCAAAGACAAACTATCTTGAATATTGCTTCTGATCATTAGGGCTCCAACACTACTGACTGCTATCGCGGAGGACGATCCGCAGCTTTAAGATACGATTAATGTGTTATCTTCGGCTGTCCCGCCTTCTAGTAGGATCGCTGTGAGCACATTTCTATTCATACCTGCTTACCATCTAATTTAATTCTCAGGCTTGGGATGATGACGCTTTGGCAGTCATGTCGGATCACTTATCGTCTTTGAAGTCCAATACAGGCAAAACGATAGTCATATAATCGACAAGCGCAAATGACGTTGAAATGGGCGACGCGAATAAAAGCGATACATCGAATAATCCCCGACCTGCTAAAGGATCGCGACTCCTGACTACTGGAGACGGACGTAAACATGTCCCATTGGCGTTTGTTAAAAGTAACTTAGTTTGTATATATTTAGGTACGATTGAAACTATAATATCCCATTGTCCAACCCACATCGCGCAAGCCGAAATATGCAGACAAACTCGAACCGAGCATTGTGCGTTACATAATTGGTAACCGGCAAATAATTAGTAACTATTCATCATTGTCTTTTTAGCCTTCTCCCAGTTCCCCACGATCTCAAGAACCGTATCTATATGCTCCAACTTCAATGGTGACTCCGAATCAAGAGCAATAGAATGTGCGTTGCTCATGACATTCTTGATCTATAAGATTATTTTTTGAGGCATCGTTAGGTTTGTATAATGATCATTGATAAGTGTCACAAACCTGTCGTCCGTTCAACTTATAACCTGCTAGTCTATCAATATCGACCTCGCTAAACTGCAGATCTTTCCCTTCCATGTTGGTCGCCTTCTTTAAAAATTCTTTCCAAATAATCTTCCTTGCGTCAAATTCGAGGTCCGGATACCAGATAGAGAAATGAATACGACCTAGAGATTTGCATGAAATTAGAATGGTGTGTAGTAATAAGTGTCCCTGAAGCTCGAACCCAGTTACTTACTTTCAAATGCTGGATCGCAATTTGCAGGCAAATTCGTGGTCAAAATAAGAACACCTTGATAGTATTCTAATTGCCTAAGGAAAATGGATACCAGGCCATTCCTTTGAATTTCAGTTCCAGTCCGTTTGTGTAAAAATACTTCGGCTTCGTCAATGAGAAGAATCGCATTCCAAGTTTTGGCTAAATCAAGCATCATAACCAGGTTTTTTTCTACCTTCTCCAGTTCGGTTCCTAAATATCCAGCGCTGGCCACACAAAGCGGTCGCCTTGTGATTTCAGCAAGCGCTTCAGCGGTGAGGGTCTTTCCACAACCTGGGCTACCAGCCAACAGCCCTACGAGACCCTTTCCCTTTCCTGCAATTACATCATCGAATTGCGATGTTGCATGTTGCCTTACAAGGGCAAGGATCAAAGTCTTTTGTTTGGGATCAAGGACAAGAGAATGGAATGCTTTATCATTCCATTGAACATCTCCCAGTCGCTCAATAGCAAAGCCCCCTTCAAATGTACGTGTCAATATCATCGCAAGCCAAAATTCTTGCACTCACCCCACTGCTTAACTCCGAAGCAAAAGCCTAGGAGAACTGGGGTACATACAGCTAATTGTTCTTCTGTCAGGGTGTTCTTATCCAATGGCTCTTTTACTCGATGGTTAAACGTGCAGTCTGGCACAAAATTACGATGGGCTGTTGGATCAATCATGGCGCGTCCAAAACACTACACAATGAATGTTAGGGTAATCAAGATAATCAAGAAATTAGGAGAGAAGGACTTGCCCTAAAGGTTGTATATCTAACTGTCCCATCGGCGTTTCTAACTTCTTGCATGGCCGTGCCACTGATATCATGATAACATGGCCCATTCATGTTTATGAATCGTCGACCACGCTCAATGGCGCGTTCACGAATGCTGACAGAATTGGCGTGATACTCCAGGGGAAATATGGGTAAATTCTGAATCTTGCGTGCTCCTTTGAAGGTTTCGATTTCGATATCATCAATTGTAGCGAATCCAAAAGCGTTTCCATCGTTAGTGACGTTGGCGCAGTAAAATGATAATCTCGGAACATTGTCCTTCACGGTGTATTCTACGGAACGAACATATAGCAATTGGCCTTGTTCTGTGTACTCGTGATATTGGTAGGCCAGACAGTTGGGCGGGAAAAGGGTCCATAAAAGGTCGTAAGTTATTTCGCCCTGGGAAGTAAGTTTTCCGAATGTTGCAATAGTTGCTTTGTGGTCTTCTTGGATGTATTGCATGATAGTGGAAACATCATCAACTACCTCCTGTTGGGGTGCACTTTTCTGCAGCTCTTCCTGAAGTCGTTCATGGAATAAGTGCCTTGCATAGAAGAAAAGAGGCGGATCCGCCTTATCTAGTTCAGCAATCGGACATGGATATAATACATATTCAAACTTACAGTAGGGGGTACTTCATCCAATCTGAGACCTTCTGCACCTTTGTACGCTTCTCGGAGGATATCAATAATGATTTGACTATTAATTATAATATCGATTCTTGAAAGCTGGGCCTTGTGATTGATTATACGAAGAAGAGTTATGACGTATTTCTTTTTCGGTTTCTTTTTGTTTGGCGGTTTAGTTTTTCGTTGAGTATAAGAAAATGTCCGTCTTCAATATGAATGGCAAACTGCAGTCTGAGCCATGAGAAATAGAGGGACGATGGGCATTACTCACGGATCGAAACTGTAATGATATAATTCTTTTTAATTTATTGTGAAGGCTATAATGAAGTGATGTTCACATACTACTCATCATAGCGACCAATTCGAGACTCTGACACTGTTCCATCTGCAATCTTATCGCCAGATTCCATTGTGAGAGTTGGTATATCCCTTAGTACAATAAGCATCAGAAAAATATTTCGCTTGCAACTTTAGGTGATAGTAATTGGTCCTCACGTACGATGTCGAATGCCACCCTGACGTGTGAGGAAGAGTAAGAAAAGGCAAGAGGCAACCTATTTTAGGGATTCGAACCTCAACAAACAACAACAATCTTTACTTAAGCTAAGCTAGGGTATGTTAATAATACATATTTGCGACTGCGGCTGATGGCCGCCGTTAAAAAATTGCCTAAATTGGGTTTATTGAACAAGTTGATCGCTAGCCCCGTTGATCGTTTTTCGAACTCCGATCCTGTCCCCGTATAGAGTTAGAGTTAGATGCTTACTTATTTAGACTCCAGGACCATAGCGATCTCAGTAGTACTTATCGCCCTTCTGCGCTCGGTCGGTATCATGCTCCCAAAGTAAGGACATCCATATCTTCCTTTTGATTACTCTGCTGATATAGTAACAGGGAATCTACGGCATTTGAGCTAGCTTTGGGAGAGTATCTTCGAAGCCTCCCTGAGAAGAAGCGTATCAGGAATTTTATTTTCGAGCTTGCCAATTCTGCATCATCCACCTCATTTAATAAATCACTAGAACAATTGGTTCAAAAGGTAGAAGAAAAGCATCGCCAAAAGGCTATAAAAGTGACACTGTATGGCGTTCTTCGGAGAATCACTCGAACCCTACGCGACTATTATGATATCTTTGACACTCTTGGTCAGTTTCTTTAAAGTGTATGACCATCTTAGAAGCCTCTATTTAAATCCTTAATAATAGTCTCCGCCAATCCGATGCCAGCCGCATTAATCCTAGGAGCTGTCAAGGTTTTGATCGACGTAAGTACAAAAGACCACGAATTGCTTCTAGCATCTAACCCAGCGTCGCAGGGGGTAGATCGATTCTTGAATATGTTTGATATTATTAAAGATGAACTGCAAAGTCTTCAACGCTACCTTTTGAGAGTCACGGAATATGAATACCTTTATCCGGATTCCGCACCACTTCAGAAATTCTTATGTCAATTTTATGTCAATTTTCTACGCTTTTGGCATCAGGTCGATAAAGAATGTAAACGCAGCGGTATGATACCCTTAATCTTCTCTTTATACAATGATTTACTTGCATTTACAGGCTTCAACGCCCTTTTCTCCTCAGTGGCGCCTCTAAGTACCTCCAAAATGCGCAAAATCTTAGAAGAAATCAGAGACGCTCTAGATCAAATCGAAACTGAAGCGAACATGGCTGAAAGAGAAGAGGCAAAGGAAGAGCGAATGTTGAGCCAAAGAGAACGTCTTCTAAATGAAAGAGAGCGCAAAGAGAACGCTGAAATGAGGCAACAGCAACAAGTCGATCACGAAGGTACGTATTTTCAGGTTCCATGTATCGCACTTAAGTAACCTGGCTCCTAGCAATGCGCTGCGAAAAAGTTCGTAATTGGCTGTCAGCTTCGCGACTGTTGGAGCCCATGTTTAAACGATATGACGCCTATAAAGGGATATCCCTTAGTGGAACAGGTGCTTGGTTGCTCAAACATGATATATATCAACAATGGCGACATGGAAGTAATCCTGCTATCGTCTGGATGTACGGTCGACCGGGCTCAGGAAAGTCTGTCCTCTCAACGCACCTCATAGACAGCCTCAAGCAAACTGATCCGGAAACTCCTATGGCGTTCTTCTTCTATCGCTTTGATGAAGAGCATACGGCTCTTGATGTCACTAGGCTGCTTGCATTGCAGTTATTTGAGAAGTACTGGACATGTACAAATTGTGTCACAGAAGAACTATATCAGAAGGCCAACAGTATTATCAATAGCTCGATATCCCATGTTCACGCCTTTATCAGGACATTGCTCAACTGTTCACCAAAGATATATGTTATCGTGGATGGAATCGATGAAGAATGGGCTAATGAGCGACGAAAAAGGGAGGCTATTCTCGTACTCGACTTCCTCATACAGCTGTCTCGCGATTATCCCTCAGTCAAGCTTTGGTATAGTAGTCAGGTCAGAGAAGAACTGAAGGCCAGGCTTGGAGTGTACTCTAATATGGATATACATATTGCTGTTCAAGATGATGTCCAGGCATATGTGCAGCATGAATTATCTAGCTTAGAGGTTTCCAGCACCCTCAAGTCGACTGTTATAGAAGACGTTAACAACAGAGCCGACGGACACTTCCTTTGGGCCAGTCTTATGGTCAATACCTTAAAGAATTCAACTAGTGCCAGACAGGTCAAAGAAAACCTTGCAAAGGTTCCCTCTAATATTACAGCATATTATGCGGGTATATTCAACCGCTACGAACAGAACCATCTCTCACTGATATGGTGAGCCGTTAGAGTTTCTGGTTGAAGATACTAATAATTATATATATATAGCAAACTATTCGCATTACTTTTATTTGCTCGCCGTCCTTTGCGATTAAAGGAACTACGCGAAGCTGCCGGTATCCTGGAGAGTGAAGATCCCACCCTACTCAATGAAGAAGACTTGCCTTTTATTACTCTAATCCGAGGATTATCGAGACCGCTCATTGAAATTCAAGACGATCCAGAAGATCCCGACGATGGTATATGTCATATCTTCCATTCGACACTCCGAGATTTCCTTCTCAGCAAACCTGACATACTGTCAACCCGGAGCGGCGTCCAGAATCTTCGAATCATATCGGAGCATATCTCTAAAGCTTGCCTACTGTACCTTTCTCAAGATCGGTACCGTCGTCCATTGAAAAAGAAAGACATCTGCTGGGTAGATCATACCGGCAGCAGTGTCGAAACGCAACATTTCTTGCTATATGCGGCCAAATATTGGGATAGGCACCTATCAGACATAGAAGAAACTAAAGAAAAGAGAGCACATGTAGAAGCTTTTTTGCGATCCTCTAATTTCCTAACGTGCGCACAGATTCAGGGTCTATGGATCGAAAATCACTTTGATCTATTTACAAATGTGTCTGGAGGTCCTCGCCTTTTCCTTCGGAGGATCTTTCCTATGTGGTTTACACATTCATATCAACAAGACCCTAGCTGTAATCTATGGGAAGAATATAGGCTCTTTCTCCACGAATGGCAGTACTTCCTGCAGTGCTGGACGTGTGGAGAGCCTTCATGCACCTTTTTACATCATGCTGGACAAATTGACAGGTGTTTCTGGGGGGCTTTGGGCACAGATAATTTTATGTCGAAATTTCCTGGAAGATATCGATGCTTCACGTTCCAGAACAAGGCCCAAGATATACCTAAATCAGGCATATGTTACGAAGGGATATCCCATTTTGGCACGGAAATGCGTCTGTTGCGCCTAAAGTGAGTTACTCATGTATATCCCATTACTATCTATATGTTAACCGGCTAAACAGATCACGTAACCGTGGAATACTGACATTTGTAATGGAACATTGGCATATGCCCAACCCTATGACATCCCCCGTTTTACGCCATATTGCGATTATTGTCACTGATGAAACCACGACTAACTGGTGTCTTTATGTTATCGGCAATCTCAGCGAGGAGAGAATTGGACGTGCGCAACCAATATCCTTCAGTGCAGATCTTCAGTTCCTCCGAATTGGTGCTGCAATCTTTAAGGCGGACGAAGATACTTATACACTTTTACTACATCCCGGGCAGGAAACTCTCCAATATCCGCCATATATCGAGGAGTTCGAGAGCCTTCGTGGTTACACTGTATTAACCAGCAGACAGCAAATTCATTCTCCAGGAGCATACATGCTGGGACTCCAGAATGACATAATTGAGGGCATCGGCCAAGATCTACTCTTGGCAGAGAAGAGATATGGAACACATTCTTACGAGTCATCCGCTGCCGTATATGGTGGTTATGATGATGATGAGAGTGACTCTGATACCTCTGCAATAGTAGAGAATGAAGCCGACGAATCATTGAGCGAACATTCAAGCACCGAAGGTTCTGAATCCGACGGCATCGTAGATGATCTGATAACTCCATGGACACGTCCACCCGATAACTACGAAGAAGATCAAAGCTCTGTTACCAGCGAAGACTTCAATGATGATGCGAATTCATCAGATTCGGAGGAATCTTTAATTCCCGTGTCCAGAGTCTTTCACTGGGGAAAATACATAGGCGATTCCGACGATGAAGGTGAATGGTACATTGAGCCGCCGAGAAGAACTGGAATTGGAAGTGACTCTGAATCTGATTCATCGGAGCCAGCCGAACGTCAAAAGCCACGACCGTCGTCTGCCACGCTCGTTCTACTGGATACAAAAGCTAAAATCCCTACGAAAGTATTTGAATTTTCATACCAACTTCGATATCCTCTATATGCTTCTTCGCCGGTTATACACCCCTCAGAATCACTTCTTGTCTGGCCTCTTAGCGGCGGTGAAGTATTATTTGCGGACTTCGTGGCAGGAACATATTTCACACGCAGACTTAGACCGTCTACTTCTTCCAGTAAGTATACTTCATCGATTAGTACACAAAATTCTGACAAGTATCGACCAATAGCCCGACAAATATCCATTAAATGCAAATTCTCGTCATGCGGCAATTATTTACACGTTGCTGCCCTTGAAGGACAACGTAGAATATCCTCTAAACCACAAGAAGACGGCAAGGATACAAATCCTTTGAGATTGGCTCTCGTTCTGTTGACGTATAAGCTTTCGAAGCGCAAACCCACTCGAACACCACCTTCTCTCATCCATCGAGCAAGAGTTCAATTAGAATCCGTCACTTCTCTGTCTGTTTCTCGGTTACCATTTACATATACATGGACCTCGGAGGACCTATACGTTTCTGTCAGCAACCGGACACTGACAGTATATCAGATAGCTCTATTCTCTCAAAAGAAAAGGCAAGATAAACTTTCGGATGTTCTCGTTCCTCAAAAGCCCATTTTTCTTCCAAATACCGCAAACAGACGACCGGTCTATTTTTTCCCCGCTACAGGGAAAATGGACGCAAAGATGATCCTTGGCGGAGAGGCACCAGCCTCTAAACCATTCTTCACTCCGGCTGTTCCTATAGACCCCTTCCTGAAATTCAAAGGTGACAATAAACCTGAATGCGCAACAAATGCCGTGCATGGACTCCAAGGAAGATTGGGGCAGCCTCTGGGATGTTTCCTCCGTAATAAAGATCTCGGTGATTGGGTCATTAGCAAAAAGCGGACGGATATTCCAGACGGTTATGCTTTAGGAAAGTTATTTGCCAAGATGGAGCCGTTTAATCCAGAGGATGATTGTGATCTCGAGCTTTACATTTATTGAACCCATCTATGTGTCTTTCCTTCTTAGAATATAACCATAGTTCAGCAGACATAATTGTGTTACCTAGATATTTGGTGCCAAGTAATAGCTACCGTCCATTAGCAGTACTTATATGCATGTGATACGCAGCTGATCGAAGAGGTCATCAGAAGTGGTCTCCGTGTTGATGTCGCATAGCCTTCCTTACAGGTCGGACCCAGATACGACTCTGCTACGTATCTCAAAATCAGTTTGGAGGAGGCTAGAAGGAACTCAGGCTACATCAGACTCTGCTAGGTAAGTCCGTTACGAAAATTAATGTTCCCGTTTCTATCTTTTTGATTCCTTGTATGTCTATTGGAGAGGTTAGCGTGCTGGTGGATACTAGTAGCAGCATCGTTGACGAGACACCCTTGGTAAGTGACTATCGTTATAAGAGTAGACTGCTATAAATAATTACCGTGCTTCTAGATTCTGCGAAGGTGCTCCTATATGCTCCCTCCGAGAAGCTGGGTGTGCCTGCAGTAGTATCTCATGCTAATACTAGCAGGTCATGATGGGTCCCAGGTTCCGTAGTGCACAGCACACCCCAGGCAGGGGAACTTCCAATTTCCGAGCGACTTCCGCGTTGCAAGAAGTAACGAAACTGAAAATCCTTACCACCATTTTTCTTGAATGGCTAAAATACTCGCAACCACATTTAGTAAACGGACTAAGTACTACATTCCTTGAGGCTGGGAAGTCCGATTACTAAATGCAGTACTGCTACTGTAGTAGATCCGCAGCTGTGGAGCAGCGTATATTAGGTATCTCGTCCATTCATGATGTAAGTGCTCACAGAAGATAAATTCACTCATTTTTTTTAGAAATGTGATAAACCCTTAACATAAAGGAGATATTCCATTGAAACTTTCAGTAAAAGCTGCATTTTAGTGCTAGGAAGAGGGGCTAACTGCAATTCAGGGTAGTACTGAATGGTGTATCTGCCGCGTAACACTGCCAGTAGTCCTTGGCAAAATTTCCTTGCCGGTCAAATAGTCCGAGTACTGTTTAGAACGGAATACCTTGGCAGCGAAGTACGCTGTAATACTTATTGCCTTGTCTGTTAATAAGACACTCCTCGGACGGTGTATGCAACTTGAAGATCACTTTGTAATAAGCATTCGTCTTTCTCAAACTCATCCACCTCTATTATATTATATGAATCATCTGTTAAGGTTGCTATTGGAGAAATTGCATGGTACGTACCACCCACTATTCGTCAAATAGTCCGAGTCCTTTTTTTAGAACGGAATACTCTGGCAGCGAATTACACTGTGGTACTGCCTTGTCTGTTAATAGAATAGTTGAACGGTGTATATAACGCTTGAAGAGCACTTTGCAACACTAAATATTCCTCATCTGTCTCAAAATTCCTTCATTCACCATTTCTATCATGACCTTTGATTCATTCGCCAAGGTTGCTGTAGGAGAAGTTATATGTTATGTACTCCTTACTCCTCTGACTTTTTTCGTCGTCCGGAAGCAAGTAGGCCGGGAAGGCTGGAATAATCTGTTAGTATTTTGCGTTGGTGAGTATTGGTGATACCTCCATTGTTTATTATTGAGCAAAAATTGTCAGTTCGTCTAACTGTCGGCATAATTACGCTCATATATAAATCTCAAGTGGTGCCCAAGGAGTCGCTGGTGATCGCAGCGACTGTCCTCTCGAGCCTGGGTCTTTCTCCCCTTCTCCTCGCTACAAATGCGTTTCTGAGAAAAATGTAAGTTCGATAGTTCGATAGTGGAATATGCTCAAACTAGGACTCGTTAAGTGCAAGTTATGGACTCCCTACCGAATCACGGACTGTCCTCCAGGTCACCCGTATACTTCTCTTTGGTGGAATTCTCCTGAGTACCATCGGGGGAATACTTGCCGTTCCGAGCCATTCTCAGAACACGATAGATACTGGGCGAAAACTCACGCGCGCAGCAACTATATTTTTTCTCACTGCATATATCGTCCTATTGGGCGTGAACCTTTGGCTCTGGAAAGTCAGCAACAGGATTCCCATTTATCACCGCCGGGTACGTTCATCTTATATGCACTCGTACAGTCGTTTCATATAGACGCACAGTTACTTGCGGGCACATCTCTCGCATTTGCACCCCTTCTTGTGAGAATAGTATACTCACTGGAAAGCGTCTTCGCTTCCTCTCTTAACTCAAAATGGTCGCCGATCAGAGGAGAATGGTGGTTGTTCGTAGCCTTAGCACTAGCCATGGAATGCATAGTGGCGTTCATCTATCTGTTTGTTGGACTTACGGCGCACTTAAACGTGGATGACGCGGCGAAAAACGGACAAAGCATTGAACTGAAGGGCCAAACACTCATTCCTGGAAGCTCTGACTCGGTTGCATGATGGTGCCTTCTCAGATCCGGTTATAACATTGATTTGGACTAGTCTCTCTCCTGTTTCCCTTTCCATTCATTTTTACTTTCTCGACAGGCCTTGGTGACATTCACAAGCTCTATATGTACATATTGTCTGATCCTAGATTACAACATCTTAAATTATATGTGAGAAATTCAATTTCTAAGAAGGCGTTATTATCCTATATTGATGAGTACAACGAAAGGTTATATTTTACTCCTATTAAATTAGTCTAAGAATACTTAATGGGCAGTTGGCCATCACTTTAAGAAAGCCTGTGAGACTATCTGAAAGTGAAAGATATAGTAGTCGGCTGTTCCAACTTATCATGAAATGATACAATAACTCGGTCATCCAAAATCACGTAATGTCCACAATGTCCAACTTAAACGAAAATATTACATCGGATCGATACCATGCTAACACTGATTTTGTAAAGTAATGACTAAACAAATCAAAATCGACCGGCCAATGACACCTCATAAAAGGCTGACTGTATTGACCTGCGATCTATCAGAGGTCTAGTTGGCACCGTCGGCTCAATCTCGTCGATCAAAGATGAGGGGGTTGTAAACTATCCATCACAGGGCCTATTATGGGGATTTCGGGCGGTTCAGGAATCGATGTAGTGCCGCTTTGTGGGTTATTATGGGCTGAGAAAACACGATGAGCTTTGACTCGTAATTTCTGCATGCTCGTCTATTAAGTATAATTAGAAAAGTTCCGATAAGTGGGAAACATTGGCACGCACAAGGACATCGGCGGGCTGATAACTACCTTTAGCTTCCAGAAGCATCTTGTATGTCTCTTCGAACCTTCTCATAGCTTCAGGCGCGAAAGTGCAGGAAGGGCTGTGGATTACTAGGGCTGCCAGAATTAACTTTGGGAGAAAGTAAATTAATAAGACGCAATTGAATGACGAGTTGGTACTTACGGCAGCAGACTGAGCATGCAACCAAACAGGAGGAAATCTTTCTATGACACGAGGCTGAGCAGTCCAGACAAATTGTACATATGAAACCAGAGTCGCGGCACTAGAATTAAAAGTCACATAAGCAACACTTCGGATGACAGTGAACGCTTATACCTCTTATATGCCATAAGTACCGAATGCCAAAATTCGCTCTTGTGAGGGGCTTCTGGATGCTTGGATATTGCACTCCAGAAATAGGGTCGATGGATATACATCATCGCTTATAAAAATCATAAGATAGAATCCATCAGCAATATTATGCATACTCACAAAGCTCTTTCCAAAGCCATGTATTGCACCGCTGCTGAATTCTCCCTGGAACCTGATGTGATGCAGGATTTCCTGTAGGCCATTCCAGACTAGGCGGGACATAATGATCCAAAAGTTCCTTTTCGCAGGCCAGGACGTCGTTATATCTCACAGTTCGGGAGCTAGTGATAATGATGATCTTGGATACTACACTTGCGAACGAGTATTTCCAGAGATAAACTATGGCAGATTTAATATAGTGAGTGACTAATAAAAGTGGGATTTCACTCACACTGAGGATCCAGGCCAGTATGGACATGTACAGTGGAAGGATGCTGACAAAGAATCATATCGTTTGTCATGGACGTCGGTCGGCCGAACATGAAGCTCTATAAATGTATGGTCAGACAGGACATCTGGAGACGTATGCATATGAAGCTTTAGAACCTGCCAAATGTCCATAGCATTGTATTCCCAAAATGTCTGTTCAAATTTCAAGCTCTTAGCCGGATCCTGGAAGTACTGAGAAGAATCTCTGCTGTTCCGATCTGAGGGTCACTTAGTATAGAAAGTCAAAAACGAATTATTATAACCAACGTAATCCGATCTATGTGAGGTATAAGTAAAGGCAAATTCCAGATCCAAAAAAGGAACTTACGGCTTCAACAAGTCTCATTAGATACCCAGATAAGCCCCATTGCACTTTAGCGCTATATGGATATTAACGAGTGAAAATATTTTTGTTTCAGAAAATTGCCTCACAGCCTGCTCCTAGGGTATAATCGAAAGAACCATATCATCAACATCTACGGAAAAATGAGTCATATAGAAAGAGATAGAAAGCATAATGTTTACCATGGCTTGTATACCGGTCACCGTGGTGTGCTCCGTGATAGGATCAGATGCCAAGGCCGCTCTGGCAAGAAGATGAAAAAGTTCTGCATCTGAAGCTATGGCAGCTGAGTCTCTGGAAAGATCCATTAGACGTCCAATCTCGAACACCATGAATAGGGCTCCAAGTCGATGGGCGTCCATAAGGGATAAGACGTTAGTAGGGGTATGCCCCGGATAGAAATGATAAAATATATCCTGCAAATCGTCACTCGGAATAGGCATGGCCCTAATAAAAGGTGAGTATCAGTTGTGTCTCTAGGCCAATAGATACATACAGCCACGAGAAGTTGTTCAAATAGTTGTCTAAGAGTTGCCGGGCTGATGACCAGGACGGAAGAAATTGAAGAAAGAGACTCATGTCGGGAGGATTCTGACCAGGAGGGGGGGACGGAAACTGAACATTGAGAAAAAATAATTCCGGACAGGCATCCAAAGGTGATGGCTGATGTGCTTGAGATAAGCTTCCAGACGGGGTATCATCTCTATGGATTCTTTGGTGATAGGCTTTGAGAAGGAACTGTCGATAAAGTTAGAGGCGGAGTCGATATCATGTAACATTGCGTACCTCAGAAGTTGCAGTTGGGCCATGGAACTCGGTGCCTCCTTCAGGCTCCATAGACATAGCACCAAATACTTCAGCCAATAGGTCCGCGTCATCGTCTGAAGCCTGACTTCGATTCTGTGACCTCCCAGGTTCACGAGATTCATCCGCAACATCCCCAGATCCTTCCGCGAATCGCTCAACAAGCAACGGATGAGGGTCGGGAGAAATTTTGCTGTGAAGCTCGGCTACCGCGTGTTCCAGTTGCTGAATATAAACAAACATTTCCGTTATTTTCTCATGCTGTTCCAATCGTGGATCTAACATTGAACTAGGCAGGACATATAAATCAGATAATCAGTTTGCCCTGAACACTTCTAGAGGTTTTACGTTGTCCCAGACATTGCTAGCTGGAGCTGGAGCTGGCCACTAGCTGTTGACCTTCCTCTCCCTCTTCCACGTCCGCGACCACGTCCACGCCGGGATCTATGATAATAGGTCAGGACATTCTACGTGACCTTTGATAAGACCCTTACCCGGCATGCCCTACATCACCGTTTGGGATAGAAATAAGCTCCCTAGGTCATCGCAAGCGAAATGAAACCTTACCTGGTCGAACGTCTTCTGGAGAGCTTCATGGCGGCAGAAGGCGTGTAAGCCATTGTCAAGCGCTATATATGATCCACGTACCCAGTTGGGCGCGATACGCCGGAAGCACCTTCGTGCTCGGTCGCCTTGTCAGTCACTGGGCCACTGATCGAGTTGGACATTAGGAACGCGGAGAGGAGGGGGAGAGACGTCAAGCAACACTCTTCCTTTCACGCAGCCAAAGGACGGATGCTCGTAGATGGGTGGAAGGGTGTCAAGTAATGTGCATGGTCGGTCGAAAACTCCTTCGCTTATCATTGGACAGGCGCCGTGGTGTCAAAGCGTTTAGAAACTACAGATGTAAAAGACTGCCCTGAAGTCTTGAAGTCTATTTGCGTAAGTACTCATTTGTTGAGAAAAGTCCATAAACGAAAGAGAGCTTCAAAATGTCGAGCAACCAGTTACGCGATCATACGCGATCAAATCTGTTTCTTCGTGGCCTTAGAGGCGTCTGCACAGAGTCAAGAGCAAGTCACGAATTAGGCAAAAATCCATTAGATCTGTGTCTGTCCCAAACTTGGACGTAACCGGGCTTGCTCCAAACAGTCCCTGCGGAGCCGCATGGGGAGCGGAGACCTAAACGCTTTCCCCGATTTAGTCTCCGATAGACGCCCACATCACCGTCTCTGCCTCCTTGTTGTTCTGCCCAGGGAAATTTTAAATAATTTACTGCCTTATATAATGCCTTTTTACACAGCTAATTCTCTTCATTCTTTGGCCTCCACAAAAGAAAAGGTGAGTTTCACGGGTCATGATAACATGCATACAGGGCCACTTCTAGAGAACTCAATCTGCACTGATGGATACGCTGATACTGCCCTGTGATGCCCTGTGGAGCATAAAGCCTGGTTTGTTCGGAACGACTCCTCTAATAAAGAATTGAATATGAGTCGTAGGTAAGACAACTTAGACAAAAGTCAGGTTGGGGCAGAATTCTGACCATCTATCGTGCTAGCAACTATCTAATTGGTATTTCAAATTTCGTTACTAATCGAGCACTTTCACAAAAGGGTACATGGACTTTGCAGCTAAGACTAGGAGTCCAGTACGTAACGTTTAGAACTGCTTCGAATCAAGCACATCTCGCGCCTTTTCTGCACATGCCATGCCCATCTAAGTAATTCAGAAGTATGCCCGCTTTAGCTTCTTGGCCAATAACTAAATGCAACTTAAATCAGCATTCAAGTTCATAATCGACTCGCATAAACCCTCCACACCTCCGGAAAGGCAGTTTACTCCTGATTCCCTGAAAGATCAATGATTGAGAAGCCTCATCATAGTTTGCATATATCCGAGCAGACAAGGAAAATGATTGGCCTTCTTCCGCAAAGTTTCAAGCTTATTTCCTGGCTTCTCAATTGAAATTACCGACGTAGGACTCCGCAGGTACGGCCACCCGGCCGCACGGAACACTGAAGTTCTGGATTACTCAAGGTCTCGGTCAATGGATGATAACGGCAGTTTCAATGTTTCCGTAAAGCAGCACGTTCATTTACCTCCTGAGATAAACTATGCACCTTGACATGTCAATACCTTAACAATACTAGTCGATGCCAAGAAGAGAATGGCTAGCTTGCAATCAGTTGGATTTACTTCGCGGATCACGGTTGGAGGCGACGTTTAAGCTTGTGGTGCGGGAAGACGGATGACCATGGTCCATATTAGGACATCTATATTACTATAAAAAGAGAAACCTATTTATCAGGGTGCCCACACCGGTGCCGTGGAATTCAGTTGGTACCTATAGTACATCTGATGGCTCTTTAGAGATCAGCAGAACTGGTTATTTTGGCGGAGCAGCATATGTTTCCTTGTTTATATTACTTCAATTGGCTTTGGTCTCGGGCTGGTTTTGCGGTCACAGAAGTGATTAAATCCGCGGAACCTGGCCGTCGGTCGAGGATCCCATATCCGATGTGGGCGGAATATTTCTCACCTTAAAGAGCCTATCTATATTTTTAACTAGGAAAGGATAATAGAATGAAGCTCTCTTTCGTCACAATTTATCCATATATCTGGACCAACTGCGATCCTATTGGTCACCTTTCGAAACGAGGTTCTAAGTATAGTAGATTTTCCCGGCTATTTTACTGAGACTACCACTGACCCAATCGACAAAATTGTCCGTAAAAGAAAAAAGTGTCAATTGTACATGTGCAATTGACTATCAAACATGAATTAATTTGATACGTATAATACCGCTCAAAATCGAGAAATAACCTCAGAATGACTGCTCCGCGAGAACATCCCCTGTCTTAACTATCAGCTCGTCCTTGCTCGTCATCTCGGCTGTAAAATAAGCCTTCGCTCCACCGACACCTTTCTCTTTAATAACAGATATCAAGGTGTCATAATTACTCCCGTTTTTTTTGTGGGCGTATCTGGCAGACCAAATCTCTCTTTTTGGTATAAACCAGACATGCGCCGGACCTTTCCAGGGCGGCTTGCATGGCAGGAGCAGCGGAGGGTCCGACATATGGGATCTGGATTTTGATAACCAGTTGCTTTGGTAAATCTCGCTTTGATGGCCATTTTCCACCTGTGCTTGACTGAGGCCTTTTCGTAGGTTGTTGCATTCCCATATTTTTCCTGATAAGTTCCGACTGGGAATAAACATTCATCGTTGGTTGATAATAGGGTGTGAATTTCAAGGTATTGTCTTTCTCGAAGGGACGACAGCTTGCTTTGTGTGTCTGCCAGTGTAAACCTTGGACCCTTTTGTTAGCGAATATCCAAGGAGTAGTGACATATATAACTCACGTTGACATTCTGGGCTACAGTATCGAGCTGTTCTACAGCGTGAGCATATTCGCAGAGTTACTCCTTCCGCAGGTGGCTTTCCACACCCATCACAGCGTTTTTCTTCAAATGCCGCTGGTGCGGCACCGCTGCGTTTTCTCTCCCATTTCATGAATACCGCACTAACCTGAGGTCCTGCCTGAATATGGAAAGCGCTAGCTTTACATCCATCTGCATCAGGAATAGTGGGTCTGCTCCGAATTCGAGTAATAAATCAATGCCTTTCACAGCTCCTCCCAGGCATGCATTTAAGAGAGGAACACATCCGTACTGTGAAATACCATTCAAAATTTATTAAAAGAATTCCTTGATAGGACGTACTTTATTCTTATGGTTAGGATCGGCACCTTCTTCGAGCAGAACTCGACCGACGTCTAGCTGCGGCCCGTCCCGTGTAGTGGCATGTGCCAACGCAGTGAATAACGCTATATCTTCTTGGTCAACGGATGCTCCAGATTTAATCAAGAAACGAGCGATATCCGCATGTCTTGTAACGAAAGGTGAGTTTATGATTTGCACGCGGCCAAGAACTACGAGGGCCAGGTACCCGTGACGGTAAGGCGTTTCATCGCCACAAAGATCAGGAGCTGTCCCATTCTCTACCATCTACAATAATGATTGTAAGAGTTAATGGAAAATTACGCTTCAATATTATCAGCCCGTTCATCTCTTTCACCTCATCATACATTCCTAAGAAGCAAGCGAGACCAAAATATGAAAGTAAACATTCATTGAATTTAATACTTCCTGAAAGGAATCATAATGAATATTAAATAAATCATATTTTAAATATTCATTGCTATTTACTCACCGCCAGTGTATAGTTTCCTCATCCTTTGCCCTCCTCTCTCATAATTCAAATATCCTGGTTGCTCCGATAGGCGACGAAGCTCTGGACTAACGACAAGTCCGGAACTTTTAGGAGCTATACGTTTATATTCATTGAGAATCGCAGACATTCTTTGCTGAA
>KN837088.1:843038-854519 GCA_000827215.1 Sphaerobolus stellatus SS14
GAACCTTGAGTTTTCTGTCAGCGATTATCCGACAAGTAGAAACATATATAACTCACGTTGGCATTCTGGGGTACAATATCGAGTTGTTCTGCAGCGGGAGCATAATCTCAAAACTAATCCTCGTCCTGGTGGCTTTCCACACCCATCACACCGTTTTTCTTCGAATGCAGCTGGAGCTGCCCCGCTGCGTTTTCTTTCCCATTTCATAAATAGCGCACTAACTTGAGGTCCTGCCTGAAGATGGATGTCACCAGCACTACGTCCATCAGCATCAGCAATAGTGGGGTCTGCTCCAAACTCGAGTAGTAAATCGATGCATTTCAGAGATCCATGTATACATGCCTCCAAGACGGGCACAGCTCCGTACTATGAAATACCATTTTGAGAAATGATCTTTATAAAGCATGTCCGTGACAGAACGTACTTTGTTCCTATGGTTAGGATTAGCACCTTCTTCTAGCAGAACTCGGGCAACGTCTATTGCCAGCCCGTCTCGTAGAGTGGCATGTGCCAACGCAGTGTATAACGCTATATCTTCTTGCTCAGTGGGTGCTCCAGCTTTAATTAAAAAACGAGCGATATCCGCATGTCTTGTAGCAAAAGGTACCATTACGATTCGAGAACGGCCATGAACAACGAGGGTCAAGTAACCAAGACGGTACGGCGTTTCATGACCACAAATATCAGGAGCTATACCATTTTCTATCAGCTATACCAAGTAATCGTAAGAATTCATTGAAAGAATCTTCAATATTATGAGCTCATTCACCTGTTTGACCTCATCGTACAATCCTAAGAAGCAAGCGAGACCAAAATCTGAAAGCATCTTTTGATTGAATTGCATACTTCCTGAAAGGAATCGAATAACAACCAATAAATAATCATGGAAGAGCATTCATTGCCTTCCACTCACCGTCACTGTATAGTTTCCTCATCTTTTCTCCTCCCATCTTTAAACTCAGATATCCTGGTTGCTCGGATAGACGACGAAGCTCTGGACCAACTACAAGCCCACTCGTTTTAATGGGATGCCATCGTCTATATTCATGGATAGTCGCAGACATGATTTGCAACCGCTGAAGTGGCTAGAGGAGGGTGGAACAATGTCTCCGCTTCGAGCCGAAAAGGTGTATGGCTGAATGTAACAATGAGCGTGACGTGTCACGCTAGGGGATCGGACATTTGAAATCATGGTCAGCATCGTCGCCCTCGAAAATACTCTGATAGACCTCAACACCGCGTTTTGTCCTCTACGCATAGTATTAAGATTACATCAAGTTTTAGAATCGAAGTAACTGGAGTGCAGGCAGCCGGCACCGTTTTTTTGCTAACGCAACTTGAAGCCTAACGCACGTCGCAGACGGGAGTCGACTTCCAAATGGTTGAGGAACACTTTGCGAGATTTGGATTGGAAGAGCACGTTGACTTAGACGGATAAGGAGGTGCACCAACGCATAGAGTCATCGGTGTCCCTTTAAGTTTTAAAGCGGTCATGACTCGTGTAGCGGGTAAAAGAGTGTTGGTGACCGAGGCCTGTTGCGATGGCTCCAGCGTTCTCGACGAACAAAATCAAACGTTAAGCTTTGCCTCGTCTGCTAATACATCAATTTCAGGGTATCCGGTAGTCTGCACCTCATACCACCCCCAAGGTACATATTGAAGATGGGTACGTGTAAAGCAAGAGATCCTAATTCTCAGTTAATTTATAATCGAGCAGATTTCCCTTTTAATTAAGAGGCAGCGGGGCATCAGTAATCATCCTTCCGTGTGCTGTCGAAAGCATTACTCACTTTGTTGTTCGATTTCAAGTTGACGTGCAATGTATAACTTCAATAAGTCCTTGGTGATCACGCTTTGGAGCAATTCGGGAGCAACGATAACGGAATCTTCCCATCCTAGAGATGCTAATCCGCTAAATCTTCCCAAAATCAGTGGAATTAGTTTAAACAAGGTGGCCTTCGTTTTATCGTCTTGCTTCTCCTTGATCATATTTATCCATTTTGCAGTCGGCAAAATCTCCAGATGACTACAAAATTCCGAAAGAGCGGAGAGAATCAAGGCCCACTGCGTCGGGAAAGGACTTTCAACCGCAAAATAAAGCAAATCTGAAGTGTCTGCGAACGCCTGTTTGATTAACGTTGAGCCTGCGATATCGGCCGGAACCATCCTCCAGGGCTACAATATATAAGTAAGTGTCACTTATACGTCGGAGAATATTTAGAGCTTGCTTAGTTTACTCACTGGAAAGAAATCTGGAGCAGAACCGAGCGCAATCATTGAACGAAATAGAACAGGCAGATATTCATTCCTTGCCCAAACGCCTGTGGTTGTGGCACCGCTAATCTGGCCTACTCTGCAAATAGTGGCTCTCAAACCGATCTTGGCTTCAACGGCTTCAACTATGATTCTTTCACAAACGTATTTGCTCCGACAATATCCATTTGGCATTGGAATGCTAGGGTCCTTGACAGGTCCTTCGGGAACAAGAATTTGACCTTCGCGGACACCCGAAGCGGGCTCTATGACTGGACCTTTATAACCCACGGCGGCTCCGATGGTTGATAAGAAGACCAGCCTTGGTGGACGAGATTGGGGAGAGGAAAGAGCAAGATCGATGAGATGGCGAACACCTGCAATATGTATCTTCTCGAAGCTCGAAAGGGGTTGCACAAGATTCACATTCCATGCAGAATGTATAATATGGGTCAGGTAATTTCTGAGCTTTGTGGTAATTCAGTAAACGTCAAATAACTGGGAATGATTTAAGTTTACTTCTTCAAACTCGTTCACAGGTAAACCGAAGTCAGGTCTTGAGAAATCGACTGCCAAATATGCAACGGGTATTTGCGTCGTGTCTAGTAGGGAGGGATCGAGACCCTTGTTAACAAAGGCTTTGGCAATTCTCTGCTTCTGATCCTCGTTGTTCCACCGATTTAATATGAATATTTTCTTTATGTCCGTCCGTCGAAGAAGTTGATCCAGTACATGTGATCCTACACTTCCAGTTGCTCCTGTTAAAGCGATATAAATGCCCTCAACAACTGCTCGACCAGGAACATGCTGCCTTAATCCTGAGCTATATTGTTGGATCAGATTGTTAATGGTTTGTTCAACATTGTTAGAACCCTGGAAGGTACGCTTGGATCAACACTCAGGCTTGAAGCATTATGAACACACCATAGATTCCCCAGGTTCCATGTTCCGATAAGCAGACCTTACTGACCTTAGTACTTAAGTAGAGTAGTAGAAGGCAGAAGAAGAATCAACTTATCGCCAAGCCTTAGGTAAACCATTCTTTTTTATCAAATTATCGCTAAACCATTCTGTTTATAACTTCGGCTACCCGCTACGCCCCCACGCATATAAGCGGTAATCTACATCGCGAATTCCCACGTGCAACGAGCTCGGAGTCTATTACTACTGGATAAGCTGTACGTATTGCTGTCTAACTAATACCCTTCATGTATATGCGTTGTTGAATCATACTACGGTAGGCGGGACACCCGGCGTGGAAGGATTTCAAAATGCGAGTACTTGCAGCGTTAGTGTCAACAGAGCCGCGGTTCAATTCCGGGTCAGGTCATGTATTTCTCCCCACCCAAACACTATGTAATAAATACGCAAAAATGAGGAAACAATTAATGTCAGTATTTAGCTCTATAATGTTGAAGATAGGTCCTCAGAATGTGCTCAGAAATCGCTGGAGCCTCAAGGATGAAGCAAAAAGCGGGAAACCAAGTACCAGATCATCAGGTTCTTACGGCTAAGGTTGGAACGTTATTAATGCAGTGTAAACTGTAACGTTGTGGAGGCGTTTTGCATTCTATCCTCTTCTTATGCGCTTAGGTTCTTCAATATCTATGGCTATTAATCGAGGATAATTATTAATAGAATTATCAGAATCCTTGTTACAACTGGCGAGAGCTGCCAGTCTGAGTAAGCACATCCACAACCACCGGTGAGAACTGCAATATTTTTTGGTCAATTTGAACAACATCGCCTATGTTTGGTTCACATCTTTCGATAATCACCACTTGCAGGATGATGAGGAGGAGGGTCTGGAGAACGCCAGACACTTAACGTTGCATCCCGGTTGGGCCTTGGCAGACAGAAATTTCGTAGCATAAGTATAAGTACTTCCCAACGCGGATCCTGAGACCTGTCACTTGAGATTCGATTCCGCGATTTAAGCTAGAATAAATATTCTCAATACCTATTGGATATACTTACTTGAGAACAGCCTTGAACAAAGACAGGAACGGGCAAACTTCGACCGTGGGAATTTCCAAAGATGTTGTTCATTCTTTCTTCGTCCTGGAGGCTCCAAAGGTGTCTGACACCCCTTTTGAGTGGCATACTCACCATAAAAGAGCTATATATTAATAGTATTTATTCTCCTATTTTTCCTATTTACTACGGAGGTTTTGGGAGGGAGATATCTGGAAATCCATGCCTGGCCCGGAATTGAACTGCGGAATTTTGTGACGCGTCTGAAATCCTTCTACGGGCGTCCCGTCCCGTCTACTGTAATCATACACTTCACAAATACATTGACAATGACTACGGAAACTTTCAAAACCACACAGTAGGTACTACCTAACCGTTTATACCACACCATCGCTCCTAATTGCGCATTGGCCAAAGTCTTTCTTGGTGAGTCCTTCTTCCTTTGGAAGGATATCCTAGACCAAGTGTATCAGAACGAATACTACCTTTGTGCTTATGAATATCGCTCACGTGTTCGAAAATTCCAAGCGGGAGTGCCAAAGTGACACATGCATTGGGAGAATCCTATATAACAATTCAGGTTAGTGCCGGAAGCTGGCATACAAGAGTATAGCATACCACAACGGCGCCGACATGGCTTTCCACTGGTGCGGCAGAGAGGAGAAGGTCTGGTGTGTCATTCAGGATTAGGAGATAATGAACTTAAGAGTATAATAATACTCACAAGCCTGTTCACGAGCTACATTGAAAATAAATTAGTTAAAAATATGTCTTCGATCACGCCATAACATACTATATCCAATCTGTAAGAAATAGATATCGATCAATACAGCCTTCAGTACCCGAAGTAAATAGTCTCTACCTTCATTAAGTAGGCAATAGCATTTAAAGCTGCTTGTTTATATGCAACAGTTCTGAAATATACGTTAGAACTGGCTGAATAGCCTCTTTTCAGACGTACGCATCCATATTGTACTGCTTCCCGTCTCCATCTAGCCAATAATTGAGCAAAAGGTGAAAGAGAATATTAAAGTTGTCTTACGATAATCGACGCTAATTCCTTCGAAAACGAGCTGCGTATAATAATTTATCAGTCGAGACTAACGATGACGAGAATATGGCGGGACCTTTGCCGAGTACATGGGATCAATGGGAGAAGGCTAAAACGAATTTAGTATTGGTCTCATCAGCAATAATAGGAACATTACCAAAAAGATGGGTTGCTTTAAGGCAAATTTCTCTATGCCTCCCTTGATTATGCTGGTCTTAAAGCTTATGATTCCAGCCTGCCCAATAAAGCTGTTGAAGTAACCGTATCACACTTATCCGATATATATACTCACCATCTCAATGGCACCACAGAAAGAGAGCTTAGAAGAATTCCAGCGAAATTAGATATTGCACGTTATAGAGACATGAAAGCTTACTTCTCCCTAAATTGATAAAGAAATTAAGACAACGTGACGGAAAGAAATTAACATAACATACATCACCCTGAGAGAAATGTAGATCTCCAACAGAGAAATTTGCTCCTTTGACAAATACAGGGAAATAGCAGCGAGAGCCCCTGCAAATTCATTAGGATCATACGAATGCGAACAAAGGAGTGAATCGACCTAGAAAGATTCTTAATCTGCGAGGAAATCTCAGATGTAAGGCCACGAGGCTGGTGTAAATCTGACTTACATCACAATTTCCGCCATGTTCTCTACCAGGAATAGTTCTGGCACCTTCAGAAGCGATCTTCTTCATAACATCAGCTGGGAGATCTTGTCCAACATATGCTCCAACAGGCTCGGGTGGGAACGCCACAGCAGGAACAGCATTAAGATGTTGGGCAATAAGTTCCCCCTCTCGCTTATTCCAGGTATCCAATAGCTCTTGTGAGGGAGCCGTACCGCTATCGGAAGACGCGCATGTATTAGAAGTTTTTCCTCGCAATATAAGTTACGTACATCAATCCGGGATGGGAAACTCCAGCAAAACGAACACCGGGGATGTGACGAGAAGTGGCATATACCCCTGTTGATTGAATCTGTCACGTAATTCGGCTGTTCGATTTGGTAACGGAGAGTACTTTCCTTCTAGGTCCCATATGGCTTTGCAGGCTTTACTGTTGAATTCTCGAGCTAACCAGGAACCGTTATTGAACAAAAGATAGCTAGGTCTATTATATGCATACCAAAAAGACCTCCGCCATTAGTAAGCTCAAAGATTCCCTTTATGAGGACCTGATTAGATGCTAGCATTAACCAAGAAGGTTACTGAGCGACGCACAGTATATCCCCACGGCATTTGGGGAAACGGAGTAACTAAAAAGAGCATTATTCAGGTTGAAAGCTTGAAGACTGGTTCCTGACTCTCGTACCATCCAAAATATCCACAACTAAGCAATCACCAGGCTCAGCTCCTTCGACTGCCACTGGACCGCTCAGATTATGAACTTTAGTCAAATCGACATTTTTTATGTCGTCGCTATCTATGTATATTAATTAAATCAAATCCCAAAATTAAGAATATTTCCCTATTAGAAGTAACTCACTGTCATTGTTCCCTATCTGTGCGCCAGTCCAATCTGAGAAATCCTTAGAAAGTGTGCCAGTGAATAGTAATTTAATTACACACCAACGCATTCGATCTTGAAGACCTAGGGATACGAGTCGTTAGCAACCGTAAAATTATGAGGAGTTAAGGAGGGTAGCTACTTCTCCTGGCTTGACGGTTACGACAGGAGGAATCGCAGGGCTAAGACCATGAGATCGAGCTAATCTTCGGACGAGATAAAACTCACTGCCATCTATTGTGAAGGCCCTAGTACATTCTATCAATATTATGCTTTCTAAAAATAGAAAACCAGGACATACCTTCTGTTGATCAGCAGGACTAAGTTCTCAAAATGGTTATTGACGAACCACGAAGTCATTAGCAAGCTTACTTACACAAAAGGGTCGACCTGCGTTTTGTGAGTAATCTTAGGTTAGCAGGCGATAAAATGTATAAGGTAACGAACCTTGATCAACGTGGGATGAGGAACAGAGTTTGCTTTGGTAGCCATGATTGTAATTAGTTGTCACTGCAACCGATCCTCGTATAAACAAACTGAATGCTGTACGTTAACCTGTGAGGGTCGTAGGAGGACAAAGACACCAAGAAGCTCCGGTCTGCGATTAGTACTATAAGTACTTCAATCTTATCAGTTGGTTCTTCAGGCAGTATCCGATGATCAAAGCCAAATTAGCTCTATTTGGTACCACAAATAGCATTATTGTCCCATAGCATACTTCACGTGCTATCGGTAGTAATATACCTTCCCATGGGCGATAAGAACGGATTACGGCATCATAACAGCCGTTTAGAGCCTTAGGTACTTAAGCGTTACCAGTGTATCAGCAATGTGTGCAGTGATATTGTGAGTTCCTTTTCTTACCGACTTCCACGACTCAACGCATCTGAAAGGCACAGCTTAATTCGCAGGAAATATATACATAGAATAATCGCAGAGTCCTACCGAAGACGATTTGAAGTAACTGACATTGAGTGACAGGATGACTCTTTGTGAGACCCAGGATATTTCTAGGAACTAGGCGAGTCGAAGCTGATCAGTGAAGCATACCAATCAAGCTTAAAGCTTTAGTAAATTACTATGCACCCTCCGTTGGTTTCTAGTGAGCCGCATTCAGCAAGCCAGAAAGTATCGTCGAGTTGAGTTTACAAACATGCACAATTCTACCTCAACGCTTTTATATTTACATAACCGCATCACACAGATATTTTGAAATACTAGTAACAGAGAAATTCGAAGGTTGATATCTGCCTCATTATGAAGATTGCTTAGCTTGTTGCCTGATCATAAGTAACGGCGAAATGGTGGTGAAGTTTCGTATAAGTAGTAATGGTCCATCCAGGACGCGCGGGTCCGGTATGCCAGGCGGTGGCAGGGAAAATCTTTCTTCGCTACCGTCAGCCGGTTGTTTAGTTTTACCGTACCAAGTGTAACGGATCCAGTGCTAGAAAAGGTGAATACCAATCTTTCCATAGATCAATAATAAGTGATTGTGCACAATGACATTGTCTATGTTGTACGTGTGCGAGTTGCCTCAGCAGTCACGGTGAGCGCGGTGCTGGACCAGAGGTAGCTCGTTTTCGAACCTGTAGACGAGTTGTTCCGACTGTATACAAGGGCATCACGGGAAATGGTCGTCCGACCTTACCGCATTAGGAAACCAAGGGCTGCCCCTTGAAGATCTCCAAAATGGCGATTAAATCGAACAGATTCCGTACTATTTTCGGGTCAGTTAGAGAAATTTCTAGACGGTAAACTTAAGAAGATAGCTGACTTTAAACCTTTTTCACGTGGACGACTCGGAACCTCCAATTTTCCCGTTTATGTTGAGACATGCCATTACCATAGGAGGCGGCCTGTGGCAAAGCCAAAGCAAGAGCGAACGTAAGTATGTTCACCTCCGATCCACAATACAACTTTTTGTAACTGAGAGTAACCTTTATACATCCAGGATAGACTATACCCGGAAAAATATACTTTAACACGCTACAATGTGTGCCAATTTTTTAAATTACGAACTTGAAGAGGACGCGATGTAGACATAATACATACAAGTCATTGGAAGCCGTCGTCAAGTCCTTTGAGAACTACTCTTAGGTGTTTCCCAATGATGGACTGGAGGAGCTCTTACCATTAAGCAAAATGAGCCCACTAAAGCATCCGAAGTGATCGAGATAACATTTCGACGACTTCCTGCTACCGGACTCCTTTACCAGTTCCAAGACCGAGATTGGATGTGCGTCGTGGCATGTAATGCCCATGAGTCAACTACCTCATAGGAGCATGTCACGAGCGAGCATACAACCACGTCCTTGAATATGGCGTGTGATGGAGGCCGCGACGCTTATAGGAATAAAATGCAGGAGTCTTTATAGATGAGGATCACTCAGTCATTTTCCTTTCTTTCACGGACAACGTGACAGTGAGGTAGGCATTATTATCACACCCTGAAGAATACCTGGAATATTTTCGCGCACTGTGTCTTCCGCTGTACCTTACTGCTTTGATTCTGACTGACGGAGCGCTGAGTTCCCCATGTGGGCCAAGAAGTTCATTATGTCAAGATCATAGCACTATACTAAACGACGATGAAAACTACATTCAACTCTATTAATATCATACAATCAACAATCAAAACAGGATAATAGAAGGCATAAGCCATATGGAAGCTATCTTGCGAGAGTAGATTTTCGAGTCGCCCTTCGCACAAATTTCTTTTTCGGCCCGAGATTGCTGTCCTGTTTCTCTTTTTCATGGCCATCACCGGTAGCGCCACTATTTCCTGCTGCTGCAGACAATGGCGGCTTTGGTTCGAATAGGGCGATGAGTCGATCCTTCTCCGCCTTCTGAGCTGGATCTTCGTATTTGACCCGTAAATTATCTTCGTCTTCTCCTCCCATGGGTGCGTCACTATCATCTTGAAGACTTAGGCTTGGGAGTGGCGAGGATGCACTTGTAATACTTAATCCCGGTGTATGGCCTCGTTCGGCAATGTGTCCATTCTATATCAAGGGCATCAATAAACGGATCCTAATAAAATGAGGAAAGACCCTACATTTAATTTCCCGGGCAATCGAGGCCTCTTCGCAGGTCTACCTTGCAGCTTCGGTTGAGGAACATCGGAATCTTCCTTGGCCTCGGCTACCCGCTTACCCAACACGACATTCACAGCAGTGATACTGCTCATTAACTTCCTCGCTTCACCACCAAGAGGAGGCGGGGATGTAAAAGCAGTAGGCTTTGGAGCAGATAGTTTCAACGGGGAGGGCGAATGGGAAGAAGGTATTCGAACTGTTCGTTTCTCCTCTTCAATCTGTGCTGCGCTTTTTCGAGCAGGAGTACGGGAAGTATGGAATACCGACAGGTCATGCTCCACGGATATATCGAGCTTCTCGGTGAGAAGACTAGGCTGTCCAAAGCTGATCTGAAGATCGAGATCGGCTCGTATCTCAGGAGGAAGTGCGGGGTCAAGGTCGGCTAACACTTCCGGCAACCTACTGTGTGAGGATCCCGACTCTGGCTCCGATTGCCTTGTGGACTCGGCTGCAGTCAAAGTGACCTGTGACTTCGCGAGCATTACAGACGGGGACTGTAGCAACCCCCCTGCCAAATCGGGAATATCAATAAACGGTGAACCATAGTAGCAATTCATCCTTACACATACCGTTGGTAATGTCTACCATGGTTCCTTCTCCGCATTCAGAATTCTTCGACTTGCCCTTGCCTTTCGCGTCTGATGCGGCTGTCGCTACATTCCGAATAGTGACCCCGGACCCACCATGGATATATCTCCCATTTACTTGATACCTCTCTGTATTTGGAATATTTCCTGTCTCCGCAATAGTGTACAGCCACCCGAGAGTGACGATCTGGATGCCCCATTCTTTAGCGCGATCGTACTTAGGGCCATGACCTGTAGGACAGATCAGATGCGTCGAATGCCGAGTAAAGTGCGAGGGGAAATTTGCGCCTAAAGGAGTGAATATCAGCAATCAGAAACATTCCCAATTGATCATCGGATGCCATGACTTTAAGACGCCCATAAAAATGTAAAGACTTGCTGGCAGCAAGAGCTAAACCAGCTCATCATAGTTGACCGCTCTCCTCTCTTTTGGGTCAAGAAGTGTATATACTCACCGATAACCTTCACCAAGCGTTTTACCCAGCATGCTTCGGCCGAGTCGAGGCCCGAAAGGCTTAGATGCAGTTTCGATGCCCCTGGTTAAATGTCAGTCAAAAATAAATTCCCATATGTCATCGGAGGACCAACCTTCGACTGGGGTATTGATTTTGAGAGGCGTGAAGGAAACGTGCTCATCGGGGGCACATATGCGTTCTTCGAAGAGGCACTTTTCCATCCAGCATTCAGTTCTATACTTCGCACGCCTACCCTCATCTTGTTCCTGTCGCCAAATAGCTGAGCCGCTATCATGAATGTTAACGGAAGCTTAATTTAAAAGGATAAATGACACCTACTCTGCTAGCCGGACCAGGATGAAGTCAGCTTCCTGTTCATCCTCTAACCATCGTCCAGCGTGTTGCTCCACCGCGTCTCGTAAAACAGGACCTCGGGCTTCACCAGAAGCACAAAACGAATAGCCCATAAATAAGGTCTTATCGCTAGAGACAGAAGACGAAGAGTTGGCAGTCATAAATGAAGTTTGAGGTCCCATAGTATGGCTGGCCGTGAC
>KN837088.1:909008-929942 GCA_000827215.1 Sphaerobolus stellatus SS14
GAAGAAGGTCTAGAGCTATTGGGATTGCTCTTCTGGTCACTACCAGCTGGAAGACGATGTGTCAGTCGAGGAAAGGATGGCGGTGGAGGAAAGTTCATGAGACGTAGACTAGTCGGGCTTGTCATTCTCCTTGAATGAATAGACGAATTTGACGGGGACGATCCACGAGAGGGTGCGTCCGGTCTGGGTACGGTTGTACAGACCCAAAAGCCGTCCATGTACGTCTTCGTTATCTCCAGGAAAAAGGAAGGTTCTCTTGTGGGAAGCCAAGATGGTCGAAAAGACAAAATGATTGTATGATCCGCTTGCGTTGTTGACTTGAATGAGGGCTCTCGGGCAACTTTAGGAGTCTGGATCCATTGCGCCAGCCGTTTTGCCTCATTTACGTCTGCCAACGCTTCCACTAGACCACCTAGAAAGACAGTATTCGAAGGTACTGCAGGAGCTGCGATAACTGAGGACCCCGGCCCATGAATAAGCCTCAGATATGGCGGATTTCCATAGACTGGATGTAGGAGGGATTCGTTTTTGCTTGGCCGGTTGCGTCCATCGAATACCCAGGCCGCATACGGGTACGCCGCAAGGAATGCCACATATGGCATAACTATGCGGATTACCAGCAAAGATAGCAGCCGTTAAGATTGAGCTCGCTGTTAACAACGACTAGGCGTTCTGCAATAATGACGCCGACTTTCAGGGTCTACAAAATGCTTCCGTGAGCGGCGTGGGAATTAGGTTCTATATCCAGACAAACAGCCTCCTCTTAACATCATCGACATATTTTTTGTTCTCGACAGCTGCTCTGTTTTTATTCTATCTATCAGATGCATTTTTTGGACAGCGAAGTAGTATAAACATCTTGGTAAGTTTATTTTCCTCAGAATAGGCTAAGCTGAGTAAAAACAGCGGGCCCGCTTCTAGCACATGATGGCGATTCTGGAAAGATCTAGCAGGTTTTACTGGTAAGTGCTCTGTTTCCTCAATTTTGGTGCCGTTTAAATTATAAATGTCTAGTCGTACATTCAATACAATTTCTCATGCGATGAACTTTCATCATTCAAGATCTTCTTTACAGAACCGTTGGGCCCGCCTTCACTGCTCTGGAGACCGAATAAGAAACGCGTTGCTCCACTCCTAAGGATAATTATGCTATTTGCAGTTTGTGGTTCGCGGCTCGCGGCTCGTGGTTCGTGGTTCGTGGCTCGTAAAGAAGATGTGGTAATGCATTGTAGCGTTTTCTTCTTTCCATTGAAGTGCCGATGTTAATGATTACTCTAGATTAATCCTTACCGACAGCAAGTTACTATATTCCGCTTATTCATCGATACGTCATAAAAGCTTATCATCAATACCCGCATACTTACCTGCTTCGCCAAAAGACATCAAATTTATCTCAGTATATTTGAGCCACCATAATACCACACGTTGTCGAACTGAAATGGTGTCTTATTGGAATACCGTAACGATTATAATTGTGAGCCGAAATGTCTTCAGATGATTTAACCTATCTGGAACGCGATGGTATCGTCATTTGGCACCTTTATTCGCGGTTCTGATTGGAATATGATAGGCCAACTATCTCTGATCAATGGTTCTCAATCCGAAGAACTTTTCTTCCATCAGCAAGACCAAACGGCCAATGCTTCACATCCGCTTTTACGCCTCCGTCCCTGAGTCACTCAAAAATTTCGCTCATTTTCCACAGAATCTACATGAATGGTTAATCAAGTACTCTCGTGAATCAGGGAAGTTTTTGATAAGGCTTATATCTGGGATTTGGCATGGTGTTAAACATAGCGCAAGTTCACACTCCGGCTGAGGTATTTTGAATCTTATTATTCTTAAAATATAAGTACTAACATCATGGATCGAGTAGAAGACCCTTTGACTTAGAATACCAGTTCCCCGCTGCGGAGTGTACTCGGAAACCCATACCTGAGGCCACCCGGACATTTGAATACGTTCCACTTCCTCTGAGCTGCTCAGAATCGTAACATGGAGTAAAATAATATTTTCTGGTAATTATCACTTAGAGAATATTAAAGAGGCAACGATTATAGCCCGAAGAGCGTATTAGTGGATATACTAATAGCTTGAACAGTCCTGTACGTGAAATATATATCTTAATCCAGATTTATGAACAACGACCTAGCTTTATCGCACGCAGTTCACCCTGTGTTGCGATGGTTTCCTTCGAAAATCATTCCAAATATTGAGCAAGTCACATCCAGGCTTTACGGCGATCTATCAGACTGTCACTCGCTTCTATATTCAACCAAGTGGTCACAGCTGATACTGCATGGTGGAATTACATATAAACGGAACTCGTCTAGACAGGTGAGTTGGTTGATCTTTTTTTGGCTTGCTGATGGTGCTGTGTCAAGGCGTGTTATTGACTGGCGCTAGAGTACGGAGATAACGGATAGACACATTCTACTTTTATACTCATAGTTTGGCTTGAGCCTATTTATCATAGATTCAGACTGAAGAATAGTATAGGAAACACTCCTTGAACACTCCGAGGACCTACGCAGTGCGTACTTATGTCCGGAAAGCTTCCCAACTCTCCGAAGATATGTTCGCGTATCTATTCAAAGATAGATTGCATCCAGTGCTACACAGCTACTGGAAGGGTGGCTGGGAGACAGGGCTACATGCTATAAAGCATGGGTGTGTTATTAATAGCCCAACACAATACCCCTGTCCATTCGGGGCCTGGCATACGTTTGTCCCCCGCTCCCCGTCTCTCCCTCCCGCAGAATCCAGGTCTTAACTATCTATTACTGGTGAAGAATTTACCACAGTAATCCAAAATAACTGCCTAGCATGGGAATCGAACTTGGGACGCTCCAAGGCAAGTGATCCTTAGATCATTGAGTGACGTCATCGTCCCAAATCGTCCCTATGACATCATTGACCTCAGTGGCACACAGCTATTATCGTCTTCTGCAGTAGCGCTATTTACAGCTTCAAACAACTCGTACATTCATACTTTTGGCAAAAACAGTTTGAAGAAAAGCCCGACTTAATTAAGAGAGATTTGACTGAAAATTGCTTATCCGCCTTATCTCCAGCTCTGTTGAACGGGCATCCGTTGGGTTATGGAGGAAGTTCAAACGTTTATAAAGGCATTATTGTAAACAGAAATGGTAAAGATACATTTGTAAGTCCAATCTTTACAGAATATTATGGATTCTCAAGATTGTTCCGTTATCAGGTAGCAATCAAAGTGCTACGCCAATCCGGATTAGATAAACAGACACAGCTCAAAGTACGTCTACTTACATCTCAATTCGATGCCATAATTCCTCAAAATATCCTCTCAGAGGCTAGAACGAGAAGTGACTTGTTGGAAAGGTCTTAACCACCAGAACGTTTCACCATTCCTTGGTGTGCAGTATCTCGAAGCCATTGGACCTGCACTAATTTCGCCATGGTACGAAAATGGGACTGCTGACGAATATCTACGTACGAAATCAGTTGAAGATCGAATGGTGACTGTATGTTGATCAGTTATTATCTTGGACGGGACTGATGGATGTGCACAGATCAGCGAAGTCGCGTCCGGTATAGAATATTTGCACGAGCAAGGAATTATCCACGGCGATTTAAAAGCGGTAAGATATTCTGTCTTCTCAATAAGATACACACTCATATTTTTTCCTAAGGCAAATATCCTGATAGACTCATTTTGCCGCGCAAAAATAATTGATTTTGGTTTATCTCGTATCATAGACCATTATGGGTTTACAACATCCTCTTTCTCGTGCTCTCTACGCTGGTGTGCCCCGGAGCTTTTACGCCCTCCGGCGGTTCTTATCAATGTAAATACGGATATATATGCATTTGGGAGCACAGCTTGTCAGGTGAGTTAATAATGCATACTTCTTGTCCAAAATAGTATTGATCTTGGTCGTTCTTTCTTCTTGTCAGCTGCTTAGCGGACAAGTTCCTCATCGCGAGATCCGTAATCTGACATTGGTGATGTCAATAATGAATGGGGATAGTAAGCCATTCAAGCAGGAAGATATACCATGCCATGAGCAGTTGTGGATGGTGCTCGAATGTTGCTGGAGCGAACCCGCTTCGCGTCCTAGTATACTTGAAATCAGGGCTATTATCGAGGAATTGCTCGAATAATTTACTTTCTCCACCCTTGTACTTGTGTATTATTGACCTGTAGCTTGCTTGTCTTATACCAGTATGCATATTGGTACATAGAATGCAGTCTATCCTGAAGTTCTCTGGCTGGATGCGTGCAATTGATGAGTACGACTCGGAGCCCAGGGAAACTCCACGGTAACTTGAAGTACATGTGCATCACACGAGGAGACACGCCAGCAATCGACTGACTACAGACTGACCTCCATCTGTACGTTGATTATGGCAAAATCTGTGTACGGTAAAGTGAATTGACAAATACTCAATTTGTAAGGGTTTCGGAAGGCAGGTATCGACACCGAGAGTCTTCAGATGAATATCGGGAGTCATTATTGAATGTAGTATTGAGCTTGACCAACGAAGAAATCATATGAATTAAACGTGACCGTGCAAAAGTAATGATGAGGAAATGAAGACATCACGGAAGGAAGTTCGAGTTGAGGGGGCGCTCGATGTGACAGTGACACGTAATGATAGTACCAAACAGCTGCAAATAGCGCCATCGCGGCTACCCGGTTTGAGACTTCGTGCCCAAGTCGACCTCCCCTGTAGAATCCCCCAAACCTCAGATCTATTGATATGGTCCATGTTACTATATCTGCGCGTGGAAGAGCTCCTTCCGTTGCCAAAGGTCTTCCTATCTCTATTGACCTGCCAAGTGAGGACCCAACGGTAGGAGATGTGAAGAAGGCCATTGCGAAGAAGTTTCCAAGGGTGAGTATGCTCCAATACACAATATAATGGCATGTTATTGATGTCTTATATTAGTTCTACCCTGACCGCCAAAAGCTTTCGCTCAAGGGAGACGAAACCAATAAAGCATTATCAGAGGAAACCAAACTCTCTAGTCTCGGAATCACGTCGACGGGAGAGATTAATGCCAAGGATTTGGGACCACAGATTAGCTGGAAGACTGTATTCCTCATCGAATATGTGCGTACCAATAACCTTCATACCCGATCACCTATTGACGTACATACTTCCAGGGAGGGCCTCTGGTTATTCATCCCATTTTCTACCATTTCCCTGCTTTGATCTACGGTCGCAATTTTGAACATAGTACCATTCAAAAGTATGTATATTCAGTTACTGTGCCTGTGCCTTGATAACCCTGTTCTGCCTTTAGGTTCATTTACGCTATGGTTATGGCACATTTCGTCAAACGTGAACTGGAGACTCTATTGTAAGTGGTCACGTTTTCTCCCTAAGATACCACTAACCTGTCCTATTTTTCTAGTATCCACCGTTTCTCTCACTCAACTATGCCTTTCCGAAATGTTTTTAAGAAGTGAGTTCTATTTAAATAAAAGGATCGTGCACTTCATAACACTTCATTTCCTTTCTAGCTCTGCGCATTACCATCTTGGAAGCGGTATGTTCCGATATCTAAATTAATTTTGTTTATTTCTGACGATGATTAGGTCTTGCAATTGCATGGGCAATTTATGGCCCGTCCTACGGCAAATGGGCTGTCCGGAAAACTATTCAAGACGAACCTAAATTCCTCTGGGCTGGCTTTGCTCTATGGGCTGTATGTTCATATTTCTATAAAGTGACATGGACTTTACTTATTTATTTATCAGATCGCGGAATTATGTAATCTCCATGCTCACGTCACTCTTAGCAACCTTCGCCCTCCAGGGTCCAAGGTCCGTGCCATCCCTCGCGGGTTCGGTTTTGATCTCGTGTCTTTCCCCAATTATTTTTGGGAGACTGTTGGTTGGGCTGCTATCGCTGGCATGACTAACAACATTTTCGGTAAATTACATTGCATACAACCTCCCTTATCTCATTCAATTTTCCTTCTTTAGTTTACGGATTCCTCGCCATCTCAACTGGACAAATGCTTATCTGGGCGCTCAAGAAGCACCGTGCATACAAGCGTGAATTTGGCAAGGATTATCCCAAAGGACGCAAGGCCATGATCCCGTTTATCCTTTAGGTAATCAAATGGTAGTGGGACTACTTGAAAAGTATCCATGTCTCTTCGCTAAATGTTGGAGACAAAAAGTAGCGCAATCCTTTCTATATATAATGCAAACCTTGGGATGTCCTATATTCCTGCAGATGGACTGCAAGGTATAGCCTGACGAAAAAGGTAACTTGTAAACAAGTTATATTAGCTGTGAGTACACGATAAATGTCTGTCGAATAATTGGGAGGAATTCGACCATCATAATTCCCTCTTTCCTTTCTCCTCAGGAACGTACCGCTTTCCCGCCGCTGATCCTCCTAACCATTCTCAACAATCTCGCCGTACTACTAAGGCTAGTTCTCTGCCGTTTATCGCTTTTTTTTCTCTCCTTTGGTGGCGTATCAGGTGGAGGTGCACCCGTTGCTGAGATCGATACCGCTGGAACCCCGCCCCAAAGATCCTCAACTACTGTCTGTGATGATTTCGGTGAATCTGAGTGGGATGGTTCCTTTGCGGCAGCTATGATGGGTCGAGGTTTTATGACTAGAATCGCTGTCAGATTATTCTTTTGTGAGTCTTGAAAGAAGTGCTCACTAGGTATATCGAAATATCCTGGATCTTTGCTGAGACGTCTGCTACTTTTGCTTTCCTATTCAAGTTCGATAGTTTAAACAGTGTTCATGAACTGCTTGTTGATACCCACCGGAGTCTCCTCGACTTCATTGTAACGGTAAACATCTGGATTCGAATCAAAGTCGACTTGTTTCGGTCTGTCAGCAGTAATATCCTGAAGTAAACAGTAAGCAAAAATTTCGAAGGCAAGGGCTATTACTTGCGTTCTGGTGCTCAGCCATTCAAGTTGTACACGATCGTCAAGACTCGACTTTCTTTGTGCATATTCGTGGTCCTTCCGGTTTATATAGGGCCTCACACCTCGGAGTCAATCACAATGAGGCAGGGTAATGACGATACATTGCAGGTTCGTCCAGATACCTGAAGGCGCGTGAATATGAATGAAACGAGGGTGCCATGCTCCATCCGAACGTTGTTCTCTGCGGAGTGCGTGAAATGAATAAGCTTACCTGAGTATAGTATCTGGCTGGATACTATCGCAAAAGCTCCGAGAATAGTAGCTGTGATAGGTGAGTGTATTTTGGCCATATTCTGAAAATTGCTTTGATAATAATACTTCATATGGCCAGGTGCCACAACGATTATGTTTATGAGCGGGCTGACTGACTGAGATGGATGACTGACACGGACGGCATGAGAAAATCAGCGAGTACTAGTATACCATCCTACTCGACCATCAATTTTCAAAAATAGCTGAATCATTTCTAATACGCAGATAAAAACTCTAGCATGTTGTGCATTATCAGGCTACAATACCCTTATCATGAGTCGCGTTCACCATCGATTCCTTCATTATCGACTCACCTCAGAAGCCAAGCCGTGCGTAGGTCTTGTCGACGAGGATGAAACAAAGGTTACAGTGATTTTAAATCCAGCAATTGCACTTCTTTATTCGGAGCTATTCGACCTGATAGAAGATCACCCTGAAGTACCTGCGGATTACAGCTTCCAACTTGTCTCGTGGAGCGAAAGACACTTTCTGAAGTAGAGAAATTAGCACCTTTAACTGGATGAGACACTTTGTGCGTCGAGAAGAATTGTGAATGTTCACATAATATGTCCTGACGTTTACTGACCTGGTTAGATATTGATCATGCGAAAGAATTCAATCAAAGTGATTTCGACGCTTCGGACGAGAAAGATCAGCCCGAATCCCCGTGTTCTTTATCAAGAGAGCTTCTTCGATCGTCCCAGATGGTCATCCCATTTATCTGCATCCTGCGGTTTCCTCGTCGATAGACTACGAAGGCGAACTGGCGATTATCATAGGCAGAGGCGGCATTCAAATAAAGAAAAAATATGCTTGAAAATATGTTTGGTAAATCAATCAATTAGTAGAAATCAATGTTAACTGACTCTTTAAAAGGGGCATTGTCATAATAAACGATGTATGTCCACTTGTATTTGTTACAGTCAACTAAATAATCAGTTGACCATTCAATAGATAACAACTCGAGAACGACAACGTGACCATAACCAGTTTTTTATTGGGAAATCACTGGATACTTTCTGTCTCATGGTGTGAGATTACACTCGATTGAAGTTTCTATATCTAATTAAGTTGAAAGGGCGCATATGTTATTCCGTTATCCTCCTTATCATGGAGGGATCTGCATATAACTACGAAAGTTAATGGTGAAATTCGACAGTCGCAGATTACCTCAGAGCTTAGTATCTTTGACGTCCCAACACTTATAGAAACCGCAAGTATGGATATAACGCTTCAACCAGGCGACGTTATTGCTACCGGAACACCTTGTGGGTCTCTTCTAATAATAATGCATAGCAAATAAGTTGATTATATTGTAAGATGGTACCGGGATGGCGACCAAGACGTGGCTGAAGGAAGACGACATTGTGGAGATATCCATTCTACCTCTAGGGATCTTGAGATGCCCTGTGGCTTCTCCCATGGTCCCTCCATTTCCTGTGGGGCCAGTTCGCGTCAAAGTGAAAGCTACCTTCCCTCATAATGATAGGCGACTTCTTCAAGTCGGGTCCCCGCCGAAACGATTGTATGTCGAAGTCTCCGGACCAGAAAAAGGTCCAGCCGTGCTGTTCTTCATGCATTAGGCTCGTCTCTCCAAAGCTTTAAGCCTGCGATCGAGGTCACGGGACTTCGTGACAAATTCACGATTATTCTATTGGACTTGGAAAGACATGGCCAAAGCCCTGTCTGTCAAGGCTCCTGGATTAAGCATCACTGGGTTCGCGCAAGATGGTAAGGCAATTATCGATGCTTTAAAACATTAAGCATGCGCATATAGTTGACCACTCGATGGGAGGAGTAAGCTTCACATATTATATTTGATTTTAACTCACTTTTCCTTAGGACAGGGAGTGGCTATGAGTTTTGCCGCCATGTATCCCGATATGGCGAGGAATGTCGGTATGTACAGTATTCTTATGAAAGAGTAACTCCCCATTGGATCTCTATCAGTGCTCCTAGGTACTGCATTGTACTATAACTGAGATAAAATCCAAGGCCCCAGGAATAAGAGAACAAGTTGGACAAGCCGCTGCCCTTGCTCGCAATTTAGGCATGCCCAGCATTGCTAAAATATTGGCCCCATTAGGGTTATCTAGAGTCACACTATCTTCCAGGCCTTTGTTCAAAGCATTTGTAGAACAATCTTTCTCATATTCTCCGCAACGTTACATCCTGGCCTGCCAAGCAATGGCTGCAGCGCCAGATACAGACTTTTCATCTATCAAAACCGAGACAGTGGTCATTGTCGCAGGAAGAGAAGACCAGGTCATTCCCGAGGAGATGATTGACTTTGCAGAGTCTTCAATTGATGGAGCGAAGCCCATTTGGATGGAAGATGTCGGGCATTGGCATCAATAGAGGACAGAGGAACGGCAAAGATCTCTGCTGAGTACCGCCTATAGCTATTTATAATTTATCGATGATGGGATTGGGTTACGGAAGCTATAGGAGAAAATTGGTATTGATAACTAGAGAACTTTGAAAGGTGGAGGAGAAATCTGATATCTCGACTGTGTAACACTATCATTGAATCCCACAGCTGATATATTGGGCCACTATGTAGAAGAATTTGAACACCATTTCGTCTTAAAAAAAAAAACAAAACCCCCACAAAAAGCGCGAAAACGCTCAAAACGCAAAAAAACACACCGAGAACAAAAGGCGCCCCCCCAAAAGACCCCCGCGAGGCGACAAAAAAAAAAAAACTAGACCCACACGCGGGGCGAAAACCCAAAACCGAGAGATAAAAACCCAGAACAAAAGACTCACACGCTACACAGAGAGAGAGAAAAACACAGTAGAAAACATGGCGCTCCCCCTGCAAAGACACGCGGTCAAAATATATATAAGAGCCACACTAGACTCAAAACGCGCGAGAGCAAAATGTTGAGAAAATATAAAACAAAAAAAAATATCAGTTTCGAATACACCTAGCACAGGCCTCCACAGAGAGGCCGCCTTAAGCGCTCGAAGTATGGGTTGCTCATTTAGCTTCATGGCTTCCGCTCAACCACCATGGCTACACTCCTCCTTACGCCGATCGCACATCAAAAGGGTTGTCAAAATCTTGGATTCTCGTGAAACAAGCCGTGAAGATGCGCGCACCGTGGTCGATTCTCGTTCTTCGCATCAAGATGATTCCACACCTCCGCATCTCAAAGATTATTACTCTTGTTCTGTAGGCCAGCAATCCATCCATAAGAGGAAGAATAGATACATTCAATTGGAGCCTTACGACCGAACGCGGGTTCTGGTACCGATTCCTGGAGATCATAGGGAGATCGGAGAGGAGAACCATCGCTACATCAACGCGAACTGGGTGCGAGAGTTTGCTGGTGGGAAATGGTGGATCGCTGGACAAGCTCCTCTGCCAGAGACTATCCATGCCTTCCTTACACTCAGTATGCATCCGACTCCACCACTGTCTGCACATGCGCTGCCATCATCGGTCCCGCCACCCCGGCGACGCGTTCAAACCATTGTGCAACTGACATTGCTTGTGGAGGCTGGCCGCCAAAGAGCTCATCCATATTTCCCTGATGTTCTGAAGGAAAATATGATCATTCATCCAGAGCGTGGCTTGAACGCGCCACCTATTCACATCCATGTGGAGAGCGAGGAACATATAGCAGAAGCCGCCTGTGTCCTCACTGATTTACGATTAAGATGGGAGATACCTCCAAGCAATCGGACCGTTGATCACGAGGAATGGCAGGTTACACATCTGCTCTACACTGCATGGCCAGACTTTGGCGTCCCACGCGAAAATCACACGATCCTGAATTTTGCGAGGCTCGTTGAACGCGTAAACAACCGTAATTTGCTAGAGGGCACCAGTCCCAAGGACGCTCCTCCAGTCCTGGTACATTGTTCCGCGGGCGTTGGCCGAACGGGCTCCTTCGTTGCTTTATGCTCCCTCCTTCGGGCTCATGGATTATTGGCCGCTGGACCGCCGGTAATGACCCCTACGATTGCACCACCTCTGCCACAGTCACCACTTGGACCTTTACCACCGGATCTGAACAACGATCTCGTTGCGAGGGAGGTCGATGCATTGAGGGAACAAAGGCAGTCGATGGTTCAGCGCCCAGAACAAGTCGCTTGGATCTACAGTGCGTTAGCTGACGCTTTCGAAGACATAGCACACTCACACTCATAATAATGAGTATCACACGCGAATTTTTTCTGAAATAACGAGATTGAGTACATCCTCATTATACTTGTCAGAACTATCCCGCGTTCATTACATTACGACCTGCACGATATATTTTGTTTGTCCCCATTCTCCACATGATGTACTCTAATGCATGTAAAAGAAAATGTATACATTATTCGGAAACGCGTATTCAGCGATTTTATCAGAATTATCATCTGTTCTAATTGATCGTCTGGTAAACTGAGTAATCGCACATAGTTTCAAGTTACTGAACCTCAATTTCTACCGGGTAAATTGCGAGATTATGGAAATTTATACAAGATACTCAGTAAATATCTTCGCTGTGCCTTCAATATTCTCTAACATATGCCAATGTCCGACATCTTCCATCCAAATGATCTTCACTCCTTTAATTGTAGACAAGGAAAAGTCAATTATTCGCTTTGGAATAACTTCATCTTCTCTTCCCGCGAGAATAACTACATTCTCGGCCTTGATTCGAGAGAAATCCGGATCTGATGCAGCAACTAAGGCCAGACAAGCTAGGATGTATCCTGCTGAGGGAGAGCTTGCCAGGGACTGTTCCACAAATACCTTAACCAAAGGTTTAGAAGATAACGTGGCTTTGGATAGTCCAGGTCCCGCGAGCTTTTCAGCAACGACAGACATGCCTGAACTGTAAGCCAGGGCGGCCCGGTCTCTTAATCCTTGTTTTTTCTCCGGCCAATAATTCAACGCTGGACCTATGAGAACTAAGAAAGACTAAGATAGGAGAATATAAGCTTTGACGTGAATATAGTTACCAAGATTCATCACGAGATCGGGATACAGAGCGGCGAAAGTCGTGGCTATGAGCTGTCAAAGACAAATTAGACCCAACAAATATCAAGAGAAATGCGCGGAATCTTACCCCTCCCATTGAATGACCGACAATATGCGCTTGTTTGATGTTTAATGCGTCCAAGATCGCCTTACCATCCTCGGCAAATCCAGCAATGCTTAATCCGCGATGAGCCTGGACAGACAGAGGACTCTGGCCGTGCCCCTCGAGGTCAAATAAAATGACCTTGCTCTTCTTGGAAAGACCCGCAACGTCAACCGCAGCTTTGTAGCTTTGCAAAGTAGCCCCAAGCCCGTGGAAGAATAATACTGCAGGGCCATTGTCTGATCCGGAAACCTCGACATGCAATTGTTTCTGAGATGGTCCGATGGTGAGCAGTCGACTATCATTTGCAGGAAATGAAGACTCTTGTGGTTTCACAGAACGAACTGGGTCCAAAATAAAAGGAGCAGCGGTAGGGGGAGCCACAGGAGACTTCAAAACACCGAGTGGTGGAATAGATATCTCGACAATATCACCTTCCTTCAACCACGTCTTGAGAGACATTCCAGTACCATCTTTTATAAATAATGTGATTAATATATTTATTTACGTTTCGAATATTTCAATTCTCTTACACGGTGTTCCAGTGGCAATAACATCTCCCGGTTGAAGTGTTATGCCCATACTTGCTGATTCAATTAGTGATGGGACGTCAAATATAAGCTCTGATGTATTCTGAGATTGTCGAATTTCTCCGTTAACTTTTGTTGTGAGATGTAGATCCTTCCATGATAAGGATGATGAGGGAATGACATATGCTCCCTTTCAACCGAATTAAAAAATTGTAAAATATCCATGAATGACAGATCTCGTACCATGGGACAGAACGTATCCAGTGACTTCCCAATAAAAAACTGCTTGTGATCCCGTTGTCTTTCTCGAGCCGTTACCTATTCAACAGTTAGTAGTTAGTAAGATAAATAACTTCAAGCAAGAAAGGCAAAATGCGAACATCATTTATTATGACAGCTCCCCTATTCGATAAGTTGTTGAATGACATGCAGATCCAATAGTTCTAATTGATTTCTTACCAGACATGTTTCCAGGCATCAGCTTGCTTTATCTGAATTCCACCTTTGCCTATGATAATTCCCAGCTCTCCCTCATAGTCGACGGACGAGGAAACAGTAGGATGCAGATAGATGGGATGGCCATCAGGGACGATAGAAGATGCTCTCTTGGTAAAGAATACAGGAAATTCCGGTTGGTCTTTCTTGTCAGAAGCATCAAATCCACTTTGGTTGAACTCCTTTGCATGATCAGTATCTGGTTGAATAACGTGAGTAAATTGAAGCTATATATCATGTTTTGTACTCACAATTCTTCCCAATACACAAGATATCTCGTCCAGTCAATGGAGCTAACTTCTCTACTTCCAATACAGGTTTCTCGCTGCCTGAGACCAACTGGAAACGATAATCAGTAGGCACATCAGGATGATCTTCTATCAGGTCGAACAGCTCCGAGTAAGGAAATCCAGTTGCAGAATTCAAAATCGATGTGACTTTCGTTTCATCTTCGCTGACAAGGCCGACGAGAGGTTGAGTTCCAGGAGAGGCGCGATAGCGAAGGAATCGATGGTGGACGGCGGTCATGATACACAATCGCTTTCCGAAGACGGTTCTCGGGGGTTGTCTATTTAAGCTAGTTCACTTGTATTCTTGAAGATATCGGTCGGTTAACAAGTTATGGTCACTGTTTCTCATGAAGCGGACCGAACGCGTCCACAAACGTCCACACAGCTAGACTTCAAGCTTCACACGTAAGAACTGAGCAAAGGTAATGATAGATCCTTATAAAGCTTTAATGAATTGGTTCAATATACAATAATATACATTAACCTGTACAGTAAGACTTCCGATGTACGAAATACAATCGCTGATCACCTACAGTCTACTCGAGCTGGGCTACGCGCCGCGTCTTCTTGCGCGTTGAACTGGGCGTCGTATTCTCAGGAACGATCGTCTCCCACATCGACGAGTTCGGCGGAGGGAGGCCTAAAGCAAACTCGTCTTCAAGAGGCTTCTGTTTGGTCGCTTTCGACTTCCGCCGTGGTGTAGTTACTTGTTGTGGCTGATACTGCTGCATATGAGACTTCGGGACGTTGGGCTGCCATTGGTCTGAATCTGGAGGCGGCAAGAAGTCGGCAAGCTCGTCTTGCGGTGGTGATGGCAATACAACAAGTTCAGTGGTATGGGTCGGCTCCGGAGAAGGCGATGACGACGGTGCTTGTTGGACGTAGGATTGTGTACGCTGCGGAGGAGATGATACAGGCATGTTGACTGAAGAAGGTGGGTGGATCGCCTGTGTCTGATGTGCTTCTTGCTGATGGGCCTCAAGAGCCATAGCATTAAGACTTTCTGTCAACCATCTGAAACGGTGTTACTACGATGTTTAATACCCGAGATACATTACTCACTCTACATCTTTCCGTCGGTGTAGGATCCATGCCTTGAAATGGTCTTTCATATGCCCGATCAATGTGCCCAGATCGTTATAGAACTGTAGGAGCGTCATCGTTTACTTCAGCGGGATACGAAAGAAAGGAATTAGGTCTTACCTTAATCCCTTCCGCTAAATGTTTCTGTATATCTCTATAATGAATATATGCAAGATCGAGTTCTTGAAGCGCCTTCTCCCGCTGTTTAACAGATGGATCGTCTCTTCTCGAATCTAAGAACAGCGTATTTCTCTCTCTAATGCCATTCAAAACTTCCTCCTGTCGATGTTCGTTCTCCTCAAGATCGATACGGTATCGTTCAAACTTGTTAAGTTCTTCTTCGATGGCCTGCTCGAACATGTCTGGGCGAACCTCAACCCACCGCGCGAGGGACGACGCTTCCCGCATGAAGCGAGGTGCAACGTCATCTGCATCTGTAACGCGTTGGATTCGATTAACGAGTTCCGTTCTTGCCTGTTGGCTATCTTCCAGAGCTTCGAGATACGACCGCAAAGCACGAGCGTGCGCTTGAGTGGTTCTACTTCCACCGCCTGACACGAGAGTGGAGCTTGGAACAGAACGTTCAATATCGGCCTGAAAGATACCTTTGGTCTGCAGGTTACATAGAATGTGCCAAACAACATACCTCATTCCAACACAAGACGGAAATCTTTTCAGACCAGTCGTCCCATGATTGGAAGATGTCACGGTCGCTATGCATTGCACGGTCCAGTATATCGCGATATCGTGCCGCCTGATCGATTAATTCCTTGTTGGCTTCATGGGATGGCGGACGCGTCCATACATCAACGGTATATGCACTTCGCATCTCTTCGTCTTCCGTGGCTTCTTGGTCGAGTAGATCCAAAGCCTATATGGGTTTAATTAGCATGGCATCAGCTGCTGAAGCCAGATAAACCAACCTCATCAATGCCCATCATATTTCGTTTCGCAAGCTTTTGCACATCCTCTATCAACCTCGATATTCGGTTGGTACCATCTTCTGAGCGTACTTCCTCTGCCTTGCCTAACAGGCTTGGCGGCATTCCTATGGGTTTATCGAGCGCATCCAGAGCAGCTGGAAGGTTCAGAGATTGCAATGTGCTATTGAAGAATTAGACAAATAAATATCATAACAAATGGTTGCTAGGCTTACGATGTTGCCTGTGCATCCAATTCTTTCGCCTTGTCAAGGACCTCTGTCTGTATCCAGTCCTTTCTACGTTCCTTGTAAATATCTGCGGAAATTTTTAACCAGATCATCCCTTTCGGAAGAGGAGGAATGCTTCTCACCTACGGCCACCCGCACGCCCCAACCTGATAACTCGCCCAAAATAGCAGCATTCTCACCGATAAGGGATTTAGGATCCTGGATACCAGCTGGAATATTACTAAACACAACATCCTTCATATCTGGTATTGGCGGGACCGAAGATGCAGATGGTACAACTTTGTGATAGATAAGATCATTGTCCCTTTCAGCTCGTTTGAATGAGGATTCTAAAGTATTCAATAGAGACTGCATAGCTCTGGTAAGCATTGAAGATGGAATTAGAAGAAAATACCCATACTTTGGCATCTTCTTGAACGGCCTTAGCAACCCCGCCCTTTCGACCGGCGTCTACGGCTCTCTTTGCTTCGGCTCTACCCATGTCAAGTCTTGCTATCTCGTCTCCGTACCTAGAAGGATTTAGCGAGTGAATTCTTAAAATATCGAGCTTCGTACTTATGAGCTTCGAGATCGTCTACACTCTTCCTATAGAGTGAAGCGGCTGCAAAATGATGATGCTTTGTTCGAACATGTGCAATCCATTCCTGCGTTGACGCGTGAGATAATTCTGGTCAAATAAGATCTATAAACATACCCAGGGAAATAAAGACGAAACAGTGGTATCACTTTCCATGTGCTCGAGTGCTTCTCCGTACAAGGAAGATGTCTTGGCAGCTAGCTTACCGACAAGAACGTTTTTCATGTTATCTGGGAAATCGTATCAATAATAGCAAGAGATTGTAGAGAAGTTAATATACCTGCAGCTGCTCGTTGCCAAAAGCATTCCTGTGCTTGAGCCAGCATTAAACACTGCAGAGCTTTCAGTAGTTGTGGAGACAGGTCGGCGGGCAGTGGCACACCCGCAGACAACGATTCTTGAAGAGCTGGAATGGCCGAAGAAATCAAATGCGACAATACACCAGCTGCATTCTATAAGAATGGGGTCAATCTTGATTCATTTGCTGGGATCGAGCTATGACTATACCTGAAAGTTTGCTAATGCCCGCTTAATGCCATCGCCATGTGAGCGATCCTCAGATGCGGCAAGGTTGCAGTATAGAGTAGCGAGATTGTAAAGGACATTTGCTCGTTCATAATGGAGGTTCGATAATATTAATGGAGATGTTCGCGAGTTTAATGGGAATGCAGGGGAATAGGGTATTTGTAGGTTGATCTGATTGAGAGTCGCAATTAGAATAAATCTGACGCTAGGATGATAGAAGAAATTGAATACAAACATCGGCAGGAAGTTTCGTCAAAATAAAGACTAATTGTGCTTGATAACTGAGCTGAAAGTTATATCTCTTCGCTAAGCCCGCATATGGTGGAGCCACTCACGAAATCATCTTATCCACAGTTCCAACGTGAACCACATGGTTTACCGCATCCTTTCTCATGCTTTCCCATCTTGAGATATCCCATTTAAACGCGTCTGGGTGAGTCTCGGGATGTGCTGTCTGAATATGTTCCCGTAAGGATGTCCTTATAGGAATTGGCGAAGTTGTTTTGAAGGGTAAATTCAGAAGGTTCGCCATATGAAAGACCCTAAGCTCCAATTAAGACTTCAAGTTGATCAATAGACGATAGACGGTGCAAATCCTGCCGACGCGGTCAAGACGCGACTTGTGATGGTGGTTTGAAGGAAAAGAGAGATCGTGTCAAGTCACGTGGCTATGGCAAGCGGACATTGAAGCTGTTATCTAATCTTATCATTTCCTTTTCGGGCCACTTCGAACTCGTCTTTCCGATTTAAGTATTGCAGTCGGGATTACAGGAAAAAACTGCAGAACGTTGAAGGGCGAATTGATGAAAGTTACTGCCTCAGTTGTTGCTATGGACAGCAAGTCAATGACAAGCTAAATTAATTTCTGGAGAAGATATACAACCCAAAGAACCAGTTGAAATAGAACCATGCTACATACTCTAGTATCCCGGCCGCTTTGACTAGACACAATTGGTTTCAGAATCTCTGAGTCTATGTTCAGTGTCTCATCAGGGACTAACAAACTCGGCTCTGTAAAAGCCTCAATACTTTAAAACAACAAGCATTAAGAAAGTAGTACCCCTTTTAGGGATTTATCACATTGTATGCGTGTTGCATTCGACATTTATGTGCAAATATATTGTATGTCCATTGTCGTTGTAGACATTTTTGTCATTTATTAGATGGTTTTCGATGATCATAAGCTGCATGTACTATGCAGAGGTCATGCTTGACCTTCATATACAATACGAGCACTTTAGCAGTGTGCGTGTGAATATGCACACTCGCGAATGCATTACACTATAGAAAAGATCCCGATCAATACTGCCTGTCGTTGCCTCTTGAGCAACATTTACTGCCTTTCGGGTCGCTCCCCGTGCAATCAGCTTTGATTCAATCTGTCGAAGATGAGCGCCTAAAGGTGGTTCCCAGGCGACAACTCGTTATTATCTATCTCCTTAAGATTACCCAAAGGGAACACCAGTATTAAAAAGAGCACCAGGAGAGGAAGGTGAGATCCAGATCCGACTGGGAGTGGTTGATGGCTTTCCGTCGATGAGGAACGATACAAAAATGAGAATGCTCGACTCGTACTATATACAGTATTCATGTAGAAGAGCATAGACAGCAATCTCCGTTGGAATCATCTAGTATCAATCGGAAGTCAAAAAGGCTCATCCTTGCTTAAAGTAAGGAAAGCAAGATTTAAATGACGCATGACTTGAAGTTTGAAGCCTTGAACATAGAAATGAGGATAAAGTCGATCACGCTAACTTTACCACGGTTCTCATTTCCTCCAGTCATCTGCCTAAGCTTCATATTTCCTCGAATGTAAGTTTAAGAATCTGCGGTTCGTGTAGTCCTCTTTAACCATGTACCTAACTCCTCCAGAACTTCCTTCCCAATGCGTAATGCGTCCTCATCACCTTCGCAGCAAACGAATGCGACCAAGTTAGCTTGGGATGCACGGAACTACTACTGAAGGTCTCTATTTACACTTTTATACCACAGATTCTCAACGCATGCTGTTGAACGTTTTCTCCAACGGAAACAGTCAGTACACGCGCAAACACGGCCTCAATAACGGTTCATTCGGCTTGACTGGCACGTCCTTTGTTCAAATTCCCAGAATGTCATATGTAGAGCTACCTTCGTAAGCTGTGCCGAGCCGCGTTGTAGATCTGTGTCCATGGGTAAGTGCCGCTTCTCGCCACGAATTGGCACATTGACGTGTTGCACCATTGAAAGATTGGAGGTAGAGCCCCAAATTTGCGGTGTTCGCAAGACAGCAGGTGTCCCATGCCTCACGACGGAGAAAAACGGTCGGACTTGAAGATCCGAAAAACTCTGGTATGTTGTAATATATATCTACGAACATATTCTTTCAATGCTGGCTAACTGGATCTTCCACAGATCTACACAGCTGGAACGCCTCGTAACCATATGAGGAAACCCCGCCACTGGCAGCCCGTTTCTAACTGTCAGTGCCTTAACTGTTCATGGCCCTTATGTCAAATTTCATTCACGGAAATTCTGCGTAAGGTATTTCCAGTTACACTTAAAAATTCAAGTTTGTTCCAGGTTTATTATTGAATTCGCATCAGCCACAAATTTCACGACTTGGCTGTCCTGCCCATGAATATCGCAGTTGATTTCGAAAAGCCTATTACTTTAAACCCCTTTATCGTAGTATAATAGGACGGGCATGAGAACCTCCGAGAATCTGGCGAAAGACCGAACAGAATAGTCTTTCTAGAATCAAGCACCGTAACCTTATCTTTGGGCTTATCATCCCGTAGGTATTGCTTTCCTGCTCTTTCCTGCGTGTCCTTATCTCGTCCACTATTCGACATTATTCCCGATACTACCAAGTGCTTGATAGACAAGATTGTCGTACATATAAGGCTAGGAATGTGGCGTCTGTTTACGTTTTAGCCTGGTGATTCCTTCACAGCTCTCTCACACGTCAAACTAGCCCCTACTCGATATATGCTGCACGGTGGTTTCCTCGCCTTTAGCGACATATACGTATTTCTGCCCTATCGGGTAAGTTCCATCTCGTCATGTGCATAGTTTCCGAGTGTGCCATTCTTAATGCATGGCAGAGTAGAGGAGTTCGACTTCAGAAACGACAAGAAACCCCTTCAGGAGCCTTCAGCTATGTTCAGCCCCTAACTTCGGGCTTTTCTTTTTCTGATGGTCTCCTATCGCTTGTTCTCCGCTTAACGAGCATATTATACACAATTCAAGAAACCGACAACGAAGTTGTGCTGATTTATGTATTTCCGCGGTGAGCAATTTATCACCCCTAGCTTGTCGTATCACTTTGACTACGGTTCAGTTCAACATAATAGGCATAAACGAATACAACCCCATGTAGTACAGTCATGTCTGCGGATTGTACGCCAGGCCACGCGATCTACTAGCCGTGGATAATGGAGCACCGGTAACTGAAACTTCCTAGAGCATCGACTTGTTTTAGCGCACCAATGTTCAAGTCTCCCAGCGATGGGCATTCTTGCGGCAGGAAACATGCAGCTTGGCGGTCAGAAGAAGAACGGACACAGCTTTGGCGGGCACTACGAAGGGTAGCATCGCCATAAACGCCCCTTTCCTCATTTTCCGACCTTATCCAGGTTCCTGTTCGTGAAAGGTTATTTATGCTGACTTTAGTTCTTTTATGTATAAAAGAAAGAAACCCAGGTGTTTCAAGGGCATGATCTTCTCCCCCTCTTTCTTTCCAGCAAACGCTTGGTGTCAGTGAAAGCTCAAGTCAAGTGAAGCTTACACTCTGCCTCGCCTCCCCAACCTTCGGTGAGTGTTGCATCATCCCAAGACCCTCTTTCTAGCAGAAGGACCCTTAAAGAATAATCTTTTACTTATAAGTTATTTCGATTCAGAGATTTTCTTTAGTAACGCAATGAAAAATAGAGGTTCGTTTATTGTTCCTTCCATATGTCGGTGATTACTGGATTAGACGAAGTAGACAATTACAACCTCTT
>KN837088.1:1014707-1030696 GCA_000827215.1 Sphaerobolus stellatus SS14
ATCGGTCTCTATCCCTTATCTAACTCCAGCGCGCTCACCACCACGTCGCAAGCCCTCTCATCCTTCTTCTCCTCTATTTCTGCAACGATACCCACCACTGCGCCTGCAATTCTATTACCCACACCCACGTTCACCACACCAGGATACATCTTCAATACTTCGGTCACGCCAGCCCCTACTGTCGGTCAAGTACTCCCTACGCAGACGGACGCCGGGTCTGGGAACTATTCTACGCTATTCGAACAGCTCGAATCTGGTATTGCGAAGTTACAAAATGCGTCAGCACTCCCTGTGCTGGACGCCCCTCACGTCTCCACAGTCCTATTGACTGATTCGTTGGGCGTGGTTCATACGACAACGTCCACGGTTTCGGTGCAGATACCAACTTCGGAGTTGGGTCGTCCACCGGGTTCATTCAATGTTAATGGTGCAGCTGCAGCTCGGAGTCCATCGTTTTTGCTTTCATTCATTTGTTTTACTATTATAACTGCCTTTTCATGGACATTGCAGATATAACGGACTCAGTAATGTCATGTATAATAATATTGATTTTTATTTGATTTCGTAGCGAATAACCACAGTTCGATAACTATACAGTGCACTGTGATATCTCAAGTACGTAGGACCGGCTTGAACTGATCCACGAGATATGCTATCGGAGGCTCGTCAGGACATCTGTCACGAAGCTGATCGTATAAGATCATATAGAGTATTTGCTGAACGCCGTACTGCCCTACAAATGTGCACTTAGGGAGTATATGCATATGACCTTTCTCAAGCACTGAAGCAGCGGCCTAGGTCTTCTTTAACCGGTTCTTCTGGGAATGGCACGATCTTGGAATGTTCATCCCATGATATTGCCTCCGGCTTCATTTCATTCAACAAATCCTGCGTTTCCAAAATGCGGTCGGCGAGATCAGGATCAGTCGGCTTGAAATCTAGCGTTAGTGCGTATTGATTCAGATCGTGGTTCCAATCACTATACATCCATAGGGCATTGTCTAAAAGACGAATAAATAATATTCAGTAAGATATTATATGTTTATCGCGGACATAATTACCCTGAAAGTTGGGACCGAGAGGTGTCTTCAACTTTGTGAAATCAAACCAGGAAGCCAGACTGCTATTATTTGAAAAGTTTGGGCCTAAATCTGCAACAAACGTTGTGGGCTAACACAGATTTAGCGCGAAGAAAGGGGTAAACCTTATGTATAAAGTTCCTTACGACATAGTGTTGTCGATTATACCCATATGTTATGACGGTGACGGTACTGTATTCATAAGGTGCGCCCTTTCCGTGGACAGTGCTCCATTGCATTAGATATAACGGGAAAAGAACAGGGAATGCACGGTTATTGAACTGCCTCTTTGAATGCGAGGAAGAAAATGGGATCAACACGTATGCTTCAGGGGGAAAAACAAGCAGTCTTACCTTTAAGTCTACGATGTCATCGGGTGTCATCCGGGAAGTACAATGCGTCCAGTTTGCGGTACAGTTCCTGAGGCGAAATGGTATATGATAGAGCAGTTATATGAGACCCATCTTATGCACTGTACTGTCTGGAGAACAGTCTTTCGCTTGCGGAAAAGACTTGAGGTCGAGTAAATAGGAAGGACAGAAAGAGGCAGAAAATTATTCTCTATCACGAGGTAAGTATGGCCAAATAATATTGAACTTACTAACGAACCCGGAAGAATCCTGGAAGGATTGTGGAGGGTCAGCGGAAAATTCAGAATAAAAACGCAGACACTGTTACAGTGCGAATTTAGATATCTTAGTACGTATTAGCACAGAAGGAAGTGAAAAGACTAAGGAAACAATCTCATATTATCTTCTTCCTTCCAAACAGAGTCGAATTGCGATCCAAGACCCATAAAAGAAAATATACAAGTTCAAGGCGTAGGGGTTTGTCCCAGCTGTAACACGGCTTAAGCCCCTCGAACGCATGCTTGAATTCACACGATTGGCACAGATGCAAAGATGTGAACAAAATTTTCTTCTTCTGCCACTTCACCAAACGGCATCACTGTGGTGTATCCCGTCAAAGGTGGTATTTACGAGAACCTAATCATGTAGAAAATACCTTTTACTTTACTGTGATATTTTGGAATAGCATTACTATTTCTTCGAATTCCTAGAGCAAAGTGACGACTGTAAACTTGCTTGAGCGCTGTGTTAGATGTTCGGACGAACATCTGCAAAGCGGTAGGCGCCGACTTTTCGGTTACACGCGTCGTCGACGTGTCCTAATAGCTTTAAAGTGACCTCAGCTTCCCGACTTTCCTTGTCTTTCTTCTAGTGTCTTAAACATCTTAGAGGCCCACAGGGCTATCCTGGTTTTATTATTTGGTTTTAATCCCAAGAGGCAGTCATGGCAAGGCTTCTCATCTCGCTCATTCTCCTAGTCTGCGCCATTTTGGCTTCGGCAAAAGACTTTTACAAGGTTCTTGATGGTATGTGCTCTGCATTTATCTTGGAGATCATCTCCATGGGTATACTGACCTTAAATTGTGCCTAAAGTCGATAGGCAGGCAGACGACGCTACAATCAAGAAAGCATATCGAAAACTGAGTCGCAAATACCACCCGGATAAGAATAAGGAGCCCGATGCAGAGAAAACATTCGTTGAAGTTGCTAGGGGTGCGTATTCATCCCGTTTCATACGCATACAAGCTTTGAATGCTGATGGCATCGTGCAGCGTACGAGGTTTTGTCAGACTCTGAGGTACTTATCTTCGGGTCGAAGGCGTTCACAGCTGACTGTTATATCCAATAAAGAAACGCAGTATTTATGATCGCTATGGAGAAGTAATAGTGGATATTTCTCTATGATCGTGGTGATTCTGACAAGATGACAGGACGGGCTAAAGCAACATGAAGGCGGACAGGCTGGTGGTGCCAACCCATTCGATATGTTCTCTAACTTCTTTGGGCGTGAGTTCAGCTCTTGATATTTTGCTATATTCCTAACTTACTATTGTCCCATAGATCGTCAGCCTGAAGTTCGACGAGGCCCGACCACAAACAGTGAATTTGAAGTCAGCCTGGAAGATATGTATGTCGGCTTTCTTCTTCTTCTGTATATGTAGGGTTAATAACAATAATGCAGGTATAAGGGCTCGGAAATAGACGTATGTGAATTTGACTAGCCCGCTGAAGCCGTTTCTAACGATCGGTTGGATATAGTTCATGATTAACAAGCATATCCTCTGCGACCACTGTCGTGGTTCAGGAGCAGCTTCCGATGCTGCCATTCAGACATGCCCCACTTGTCGTGGCTCAGGAGTACAAATTACACGGCAGACCATGTTCCCTGGCATGGTTGTCCAAGGTCAAACGACGTGTGCTATTTTCCGTACACTTGGCTATGTCGGCTAGCTAATGTTTTCCTTTCAGATGTACACAATGTGGAGGTAAAGGAAAGGTCATCAAAGAAGCCTGTCCACACTGTCAAGGAAACAAGGTCTTACCGCATACCCAACATTATACCCTCGTAGTGCCCCGAGGCTCACCAGAAGGCCACCAGGTCGTATTCGAGGCTGAAGGTGACGAAAGTCCAGATTGGGAACCTGGCGATGTCATCATTCGCATTCGGGGTGGTAAAAAGAGGGGCGGATGGAGGCGGAAGGAGACTAGTTTGTATTGGACCGAGACTATTGGTATTGAGGAGGTATGTGATATCAATTCGCGATATATTTCCAAATTCTGATGCTCGGATAACAGGCCTTACTCGGGTTTGAACGTAATATCACACACCTAGATGGACATGTTGTTACATTGAAAAGGGAAGCTGTAACACAGCCAGGTAGGTGGTTCCCGCATATATGCTTGTCAGTCACTTAAATATCTTCTTGAATGCAGGATATGTACAAACCATAAAGGACGAAGGAATGCCTGTATTCGAAGGAACAGGATATGGCGACTTATTTGTTGAATACAATGTCGTCCTTCCTGCCAAATTGTCGCCAGAGTTACAGAGGAGTATGTTGTCCGTTCTTTAAACTGGCGTCTAGCGCTGATCTCGCGTATTCACAGAACTGGCTGAGGCATTCAAAGGATCACAGCGAGCTGGCAAGGATGAATTATAGTTATGTTATGTAGATAGGACGTTTCTGATATATATTTATGTCTGTGGACCATTGTGGGCGTGCGTCAACCTACGATATAATCATGCAAGCCGCGCGTCTCCTTTTCCTTGGACCACCATGTAGCAGCATGTAGCCCCTTCGACGTTCAACGAGACATCGTGCTCGGATGCACCTGCAGTGCACGTCGTCGTATGGATCGACAATGTTGTCGTCCTCTTGGTGAGTTAAATGTTTGTTTGCTGGGGTTGCCTAGGGGTGCTAATGTCTTTATCGTCGACAGTGTGGCCGTATACTTTCATACGTTCATATTGTGCCTGTGATAACCTGTATAGTTAATCACTTGTGCAGCGTAGCAATATCCGAGTAAAACCTCGTGTGAAGTTCTATACTACGGAAGGTGCGTTGCTCGCTACGCCACTCTATCACTTCCACTTATTCTATGCTTATCCAGTCTTGCTACGTCGTCGCTTTCGTGCGACCCCCAATCCTTGATTGGAAGGATTGGAGTTGCTCAATCATGAAGATTGAGCTCGATCCCTCACTGGGATCGGTAACCGGTCGAGTTTTCTCGACCGGCTTCTCTACACACTACACAAAGTGTGTAGTCTTCTCTACACACTACCCAAAGTGTGTAGAATCTGTATTCGGCGTAACGCTAAAGCGGTTGCCTGGATGTCAGCCAAACACGACTGATCGTGTTTGGTGTCTCCGAGGTGAGTTGTATACAGATTACGCCGACGGTTCAGAGCTCTTATGCTATCTTCAGTTAATTTTTGCACGCGGAGAGGTCGTCGCCCCTTCCGTCTGTATGAATACGGTACTGTCAAGCAACATCATCCAATATTCGATCGACATCGTCAACTGGAATTTGTTCCATCGTGGCAGTTACATCCATCCAAACGGAGAGGGTCACGATCTCTTCCCGTGTAGAAATTAAACGCTCGGCTCTGTTCAAATCAATTACCCAGGTCCTTCTTTCCCGGAACACACATCTTACACGTATTTCTATTCTCAAATCCGTCGCTTTTGATCCGCCTTACTCTTCCCTCCCTTCATCATTCGACACTGAACCCCGTCATGCCTGTTAGCAAAGGGCCCATTCACACCTCCCCCCGCACCCGACATACATCGACATAGCCCGGCTCTACGTAGCGATTGTATCCCGTGAAGCTCGATTTCGGCTCCTGCACCCCCGTCGCATCTTTGAGGCCTGCACAGCTCTGCTCACCGACAGCACCTGCTTACGCTCAAGCTCTGCGCATCTGGCTTCGTACCTGCATACACATCCGGCACCCGTACAGGGTGGGGCAGCGTCATCGCCTTTGGTCTCCGCGCCGTTCCGTCTGTTCCCTCCAGGCCTGATTAGCCCAGGGACGCCCCGAGTCTGATCAACTCTGGGTTTGGTATCGTGGCATCGACTCTAATAAGCCCCCGTTGGAAGCACCAACGCACGATTTTTGTAACAGGGTAAACCGGAGCACTTTGAGAAACACCTGTCTCTCCATCTGGTTGTTGTTCGGGCGTCTGGCTCAGGATCATGGCGCACGGGTTTAGTATTGCATTGGTTAGGTTGGTTATAGGTGGATTTGAAGCGAAGTTTTGGGATGATTGTGTCGTATGATTGTATATGTTCTGGACGGCCTCACTCCTTGTATAAGTAGTCAAATAATAAACAATACACAGGATTTTGGCATCTAATGTTATGTAATCAATGAGTACTATTGAGCGAATAGAGTGTATTTGATAGCCAAAAGTACTGAGTGGGAGTTCTCCATTCGTCGTACTTGCTCCATCTTCCATCAGTATTACTTGAGCTAGCCGTGTCACGGGCGCTTCCACTGATTTCCCGCCCTCCCGCCCGTCTCACCCTCGGCAAGGTGGACACAACTCCTGTCCCCAGCACTCCTTTGCGCCTCTCCCTGCCGATGCCTTCTATGGCGGCATGCTCACACAACAGCAGTACGCGCCCCCATATGTCCATAGCCAGCTTACACGCACGCGCCCTACTTTCACCAGCCTCATCGCCTCCGGAGCTCTGCAAACGTGTCAGGCGCGTCGCATGCCTGCCAATGGGCCTATGGTGACATCCACCCTCAAAACGCGTCCGCTGAGAGGAGGCTGCTCATTGCCATCTAGCAAGAATTTACGACCAACGAGGGCAAACAAGAGCTTGTGCTTGTGCTCTCTGGCTAGGGCGGGCTCATCTATATGCGTGACGTCGCGAGGTGTGACATCTCAAAAATATTAAGTGTGCCTCACGGAGTAACTACGGACATTCGCCATCAGTATTACTTCGACTCAGTACTTTTCGCTATCAAATACACTCTAATACAATAGAACAATGTTTGATGTTGTTGATAGCATATAATACATGTCCAGCACTAGATTAACGTAAGGAAAACCGTGAAGAAAAACTGAGATGCCCTATGCGAGATATGTGTATGACTTCCTGTCTTCCGCACGTTCCAAATATTCACGCTAAACAGTGATAAGCCATTTATCATGTAATAGAAAGAATAAAACACACCTCAATCAAGGATTCTATACGTTTCTTGAGCATCGCAGTTTGGGGTGCGAATCGATTGGACAGCTGCCGGATCACTTCGTTAATGAGGTCGTTATGAGACATCCTCTTCCTGTCCTTCATGATTCGTACGATACAGGCCTGGGAACGGCACGAGGTAAGCAATGTGCTGAAGAAATCCAAATATACAAAAACTCACATCGACTTGGAAGCTCCTCTCCTCCTCGATCCGATCCCTAGTTTCCTTCCGCTCCTCGTTGGACTCGACCTTGGACGAAATAGTGCTGATCTTTATTCGCTGCATCGGCGATGAGAAGTCAATGTTGAAAGAGAATGTATCTTTGTCGGAAACATTCCGCGATGGCGGGTGCTTCTTCAGGACCTTGAACTTGGCACAGGCGAGAGACTGAAGATTGCGCTTCAACTCTGGATCCGCAAGTTGCGTAGCGTTCTTGATTTGCTAGAGATATAGATACAGTAAGAATCGACTACGATAAAGGTTGTGAAAGGGACAAACTTCGTAAGAGAGCTCCTCGTTCTCCTCGACATCCTCGAACAATAGCAAGATGACAAGGGCATAGGTCGACACGTTAAGATCGTGTGTCCGCGCTCGGAATCGTACTCGAACATCTGCATTCCCCAACCCAGATTGCCACGTAAGCTTTCGACCGGAATGCCTCTGCAAGTAGAAGTTCTCGAACGACTTGCATGCCTTCAGCATATCAGGCGCGAATGCACATGGTGCGGCTGAATGATTCATTGGCCAGAATGTCGACGTCATAACAGTAACGGAAATTTCAATGGGTGGAGCCTAGCAGATAAGCATGAGCATAACCGTGGAAGGGCGAATCGAGCGGGGACGTAAACTCACCGACGTCTTCGAAATGTATCCTTTATATTCGGACTGGAGATCACTAGAGATCTTCATGTCGTTGAACATACGCTCAAGGTTCTGGGTGAATTGGAATCCGCATTCCACTTTGAGCTTGGCAAGCATGCCTCGCTCCGCATCGTCCGAGGTCGACCTATTGAACAGCAATCGTTTCGCTAGATGCGATTTGTAGTATCGCTCGAAGACATCCTTTTCGGAAACGAATCGGAAAACAGTGATGGTCTTATCCAGGATGGCGTCGATTTCTTCGTCGGTTTTCTGCAAGAGAATTAGGCAATGGACGCCGTGGAACACAGAACTGACGTACACCCTTCATACCCTTTCTTAAATGTTCGTCGATAAATAGCGATATAAATTCAGGGGATTTGTTGTTCAGGTTGATGAATGATTCATATGCCTGCAATATAATGAGTACTGGGACTTGAGTCGGGTATCATTCACGTACCTCATTCAACGCCGCTTCCACAGATGGATCGCCGTCGAACGAATGCCGGAGAACAAGATCAAACTTGTCTTTCAAAGCCAGGACGTCATCGACCCATTTCAGCGCTGCAGCTGCAGCACCTCCTGCGGCCTTCGCCTTCGCCTTCTTACTCTTCTCTTCTCCTCCCTCCTCTCCCTCCTCTCCAGCACCATCTCCTTCAATATTGACACTAGCCTCGTTTATTTCCTTCCCGCGCCGTACTATTGAGGCTTTCAAAGCCTTCTTCAGCGTTGGAAGACCAGTAACCACCACAGAGAACAGCCTAAACATTCGAGAGAGATCTTCGTAACGTTCTTGGTCAATCATCGAGTCCAACCCAGTTTGTGGCATCGACATAATAGCGGTAAGGTGAGGTGTGAGGAGACATGATTCGAGGATTTGTCGGAGATGTGGATGGGTCTTTGCTGCGAGATAATGAGAGCATCGTTCATCTTCCGAACGGAAACGTTCTTCGGCCTATACAACATTAAGATACTTCGTGTATGTACAATACAAGAAAATCACTTACACGTTTCAGATAGGTAGGTGCATCGCAACTATCCATCAACGCTTCTCCTTCCTGCCGATAGAATATCTCGCTTTCTTTGAGGAATTCCGGCTCTAGATATTTCGAATATACAGTCCCGTGTTTGTCAACGTGTAATACCAGTAGCACATCAATGCAACTCTTCACAGCGGACTGATTGATGGTGTAGCCGTTGCGCTCCAGCTGCACTTGCTTCAGTAGCGTGGCAATGAGATGGGTCTTGATAGGGAACAGCTCAGAAAGAATAATACGGTTCAGGAAGTGCTTCAAGCCCGCATCCCAGATCATTAGGACACCGGCAGTTTGAGTATAGAACTTATCCTGCAAGGAAGGTATGAGCCAGCAGAGCTAGTAGTACAGCTAATGACGTACCATATAATGTAGAACTTGGCTCAATTGCTTCATAGTTCTAATATGATCGTCCCAAACTTTCCATACGGCCTTCAGGAATATTTCGCCTTCTTGACTTTCCTGCGTGGCATCATTCTTGCTCCCAGTTGGAAACGTCGGAGCGATTTCGTCCCTGGCCAGCCTGTCCAGATTCTCCTCGATTAATTTGTTGACACCCTTATATACCATCTCTCCTTGCTTGTTAATAACAAGGTTGTACGCATTGCGATATGTCTCCTCGTAAGATAGACGAAAGGCGTTGTGGTTGTGTATTTCGCGGACCGCATTAGCGAGCTTCAACCAACTTTCATGATGCGACGATTCACCACCGGGCTAAATGCATCGCACAAATCAGTAAAGCCCCTGATTATCTTTGCAGAAACATACCATCCGTGGAGGCCTCTGGATAAAATGGAGCATTAGGTGCAACGTAGATGCAAAGTGAAAGCAACACTACTAACGATTTTGGCCTTCATCCTCCCCCTACTGCCTATTAGAACACGTAAATATTACAGTCACACGCCTTCTTGACTCAACAAGACTCACTGGCAGCATGCATGGTGGAGGAAGGTGTTCTTATGAAGATTGTGGCGCAGAATGGGACCGGGTCAACAGGGACACATTTGATTACGTGATGCACTACGACACATTTAGGGGAGACAGTCACAATGGTTACAGCAACAGAGCAAGTAGTGAATGAGAAAGAAATAGGATGATAGATAGATGTATGCAGGGAATCGACAAAAGGCATGCAAAAGAAGAAGTGATAAGTAGGTAACAGATGACGGACAAAAAATACAGCACTTGGGATCTAGTACGACTTCGAACATAATGTTATTGGGTTGAACGGGAAGCGCGGACGAAGTCTGTGAAGAACTTCCTGCATGCTTTGTTATCCAAATCGCGAATTTTCGTGGCAAAATCATGAGCGACCTCAGGAGGGCAATTTTGCGAAGGCAGGAACACATTGACCAGATAGTCATAGGCTTCTTGACCTCTGGTTTTGCAGATCAGCTGAAGCATTCCACCGATTTCATGGCATAGCTGGGCACGAATCATGAGCACGTTAATGTTTAATGAAAAGACAGCAGACAGCACGACTCACGACCATCATCTGACCGTCCTTGGCATTGAATTCTGGAGCAGAAGGCACATTGAAGGCCATCGGAACGAGTTGCTCGTAGACAAATCGTTCGAACCCAGGAACAGCTTGCGCCATGACACCGTGACCATTCATGACTGCATCGGCACCTCCAGAAGGTTGTCCCCAAACTGTCACCGCCCTAGAAAGGAAAGAAAAGGCAAGCTTTTGGCCATTGCTATCAGAGAAGTCCTGGGCAATCTGGACGACGCTAGTCAACAAAGTCTCGAAGACTGCCTTATTCCCTATTATACCAAGAAATTCAGTATCTTAGCAACATAACTAGCCGCAAAAACTTACGTTCCGAAGTGAAGACAACGTGCAACTTGGTGGACATGATATTGTTGAGTAATGACAAATAAGCCTTCTTCGTCTCCATATGAACTTGGCGATCATTCGTATCGTTGATAGGTACAGAAAGAATAGAAACAATGTGGGAACTGAGCGGCGTAACAAGCTCGTCAAGAACGTCAAGAATTTGTTCCTAGTAGAATTAATTAACAAGGTGCCCTTTTATGAATGTATTCGAAAGATTCATACCTGCAATCGATGAACAAGAAGAGAGATAAACTGGATGAATTCTACGAGTTCGCCGGAATCGAAGTGAGTCAGTAAGCTAGCCATTAATAGGGGAATATATTTAGTCATAGTAGGGCCTGTCGAGGCCAGCAGGCGAGCAAATGCTGATCGCGTCTATATATAAAATAAGTATAAATATAATTATATACCAAAGAATAAAAAAAGCTCACAGCTTCGCGAACGAGCTTGAACCTATTCATAGCGTCCAACGACATGATAATTGCCTGTGCGGCCTCTTCGAAAACTTCCAAAGGAGGCAGGACCCATTCCGGTGGAACAGGATTCGGGAACTCAACAAATCCTTTCGCGATACCGCCCAACGCCATGATATAGTGGTGTACCTGCAGAACTGGTAAAACATCCTGTGGTCCATGCATTGGCGTCTGGATAGCTTGTCGCAGGCCATTGATCAGCGGCTTTGTGATGCTCTGCAAGAGAGCAGCTTGTTGTTCTTGTGGCATGGCGTACGTCAGAGAAACCAGGGTGCCCGCTGCTTCGAAGAGATAAAGCTGAGAATCGAAGATGCTCGGCTCTTGTATAGCTTCCGCTAGGACATCCTGGTCCGGAGATTCGGGTTCTGGCAAATCGGTCTGAACGATAAGGACATCACGGATACTATCGAGAAGACGGATAATAATCTCGTGTGGTAACTCGTTTCGGTCTTCCTTGATGAACTTGTGGAAGAGATAGTATGTCCGGGCCCGTACGCTTGGCATTGGATTATGAATGCCACTGGAGTACAAAAACTCGAATTAAAGGTAGATACCAGAAGGTAGGGTGTGATTACTCACCGTGTGCCAACTAGTGCCTCGATGACAGGGACGATACACTCTTTCCGGACCTTGAAGAAGTCGCTGTACCTCGCGGCAGTCTCAAAGAACTGCATGATAACCGTCTGGTTGGGATGCATCGAAACACCAGACCGAACCAATGCAAATATCATCTCGCCATGAGGAGTAAGTGGGAACTCGGAATAATCCGTAGCTTTGCGCTTGTCTTTTTGGATAAGACCTGGTACTTCGCAAAAAGCAGCTCGACCCTTTTGTCCTGAAAACAAGTATCAGAACCCAGGCCAAATTGAGAGGATATCATGTGATACGTGCCTTTATAAATTTCGCCATATAGATAAACTAAATGAATCGCAAGTTCTGCATCTTGCCACGTAAGATTAACACCACTTTCATATGCAGATAATGTCGAAATCGCCGCAGTATGTATAGTGGTGGTTACAAGTTCACTGTCTAGAGTTTGGATAGAATCAAGGAAGACACGTAATTCCTATGAATAAAGTTAGTATCAAAAACATCGCTCAGATGAAATGCCTCACTTTTCGCATGCCATCAAACGCAGCAAAATCATCCTCATCCATATCTTCAGGATCGTCCTCCGAGTCCCATTTCATTTTCTCTAAAATAGTATCAAGAAGTTGCTTCAAAAATGCGCGTTTCTCGGGATCGATCGGCTCGTTCGTATTATTTTTCTTGATGCGTTTATACTGAGAAAGAAATCAGAATAGTGCAGGTAGTAAGGAAGCAATGAATAACACACTGTTTGGAATAGACTGGTCAACATAGGGAAGACTGTTGATGCAGTATCGTCATATTCGTCGGCTAAGAATCGTATCATAACGGGCAACACTTGGTTTAACATCTCCGAGGCCCCCATGCGGATATCCTCTGGGGTATTATTCTGATAAACCATTAGACAAGTAAGATAAAATAACGTAAAAATAAGGCTTACATCTTCCCATAACTTGATTAACTCTTGACCGAGACCCGAAAGCAGCCGACCAAGCGCTTCTCTATAAGACTCTTCACCTTCGTCGGTCTCTCCTAGGGCTTTTCGAGCCTCCTTTTCTGAGCGGGTTTTCGCTTCAAACGCCTCTAATACTTGTCCGAGTGCAAGAACCTTGAGCAATTGGAGTTTATCTGCAGGAGATTTCAAGCCTTTTTGAAGCATTTTAAGGATAGCCGCTGAAGTGGCTAGTCGGATGCCCAGAGATGGATCTGCAAGGAGCGTGAAGAGTAATTGAATGGAGTGAGGGGTGACTGTAAGATTAATATCGATCCAATCTGCGATAATCCATGTCAGTTAAAGATCAAATGCTTTCCTGGCAAACTCACGAATATACGAGGCAAATGCCCTGATACCCCAATCTACAACCTCTTCACAAGTCTCCGCTTCCCGATTAACCGTTGGAGCAACATCACCTTTCCTCAAGGCGCGCATTCTCTCTGCATTCTCAGTAATAATCGTCAGAACGGCCTCATTAATAATGGCGGCGTCTCTTTCTCTAATTGCGTCGCGAACTCGCGTATCTCGCGCATGACGTGCAACCGAGTATGGTCGTGCAGATTTAAGGATCTGGTCCGCAACTTCACCGGAAATTTCTACGAGGATATGGAAGAGAAGAAGGCAAACGTGGGGGTTGAATGAAGTAGAGGTAGAAGAGCCGGTGGGAGGACGGATAAGCGTGAAGATATCATTAAAGAAGGATGGGTACTGGTTGGGATATGTGCAGACAAAGAATAGTGATAAGGTATGCGAGAATTTGTTGCGCAAAACTGAAAAAGGGGGAGACGGGGTTAAGGGGGAGACTAGGTGGTGGAAATAGAACGTACATGTAGCAGTGGCCTCTGCTGGACCATATACATATTCAGATTGGATGTAGTTGAAGAGGCCTTGTTGTAGCGTTTGGAAGGAGTCATCCGAGAGAGGATCGACCCTACCGAAGGATGAGTCAGTACTGCAACCAAAGCATAGAGGCTTTGAGGCAGGAATGTCTCCCAACAGAGAGTCCCAAACGCTCTATGAAGTAAAAGGACACTCACCTGTTGTCCAAAAACTCTTCAACGACGCGTAAAGACCATAACCGCACCTGTGGCGGATGTCTCCTCCCGCCTTGGGGTCCGGTCTCAACAAACAACGTCAAAGCAAGCCTCCATGTTTCTGGTGCATTTCGCTGGACATTCGCAAGATATTCGAGAGCCTGTTCTTGAAGCTGCCTGGGTTGGCTAGGATCGGCCGCGATATAAACCGCCTGAACCACTCGATTAACTTCGTCGTCCATCACAAAAGAGTTTGAAGTGGCAAGAAAGCGTGGATTAGCCGATGTAGCTTTTGGAGCTTAGTAAATGCCGAGCTCGATACCTGCACACGAAATTCGTTGTCGACCTTGTGCAGAAAAGGTGGTTGCAAGCTGCCACACGACGTGTACCGTTATTATTTCTCAAGCGCCGGCTGCAAAGAAGCTGATTATGTCAGCTTCCGTCCTGATTAGATCCGACAGTTCTCCTTTGTGATCGATGTCCAATCGAGAAAACACGCGACGATATTATGAAGCAGAGTAGAGCGGAGTGTATGATCTTTAGTTTTTTGCTCGATAAATTTCTCTCAAATGGCTCTATTCTCAAGCTTTTTTTCTGATCATTTTCTGTATGTATGCATGACGTCGCTACAAAGTTCCTTGCGCAGAGTTTACGTCAACAGCGCCTTATATCAGGCTCTATTACATGCTCGCGTGAGCACAAACTCTCTTCTCCGAATTTCTAAAACCTCGTGGCATTTGATATATTGTCCGTATTTGAGGCTCAATGCGTGTACATAATTGAATGAGATGCATATTACATGTGTAGTGAAAATGTCCATGCCGTAGTTAGAAACGAACAGTGAAATTAGCTGCAAATGCTGGGGTATAATCGTTGAGAAGGATCCTGTGGAATCCATCCACCTTCTAAGCCTTTCTGATAACTCCATTCATCTGCTTCCTCCGTTTTCCACGCCCTGAAGACACATTCAGAATATTTCTTTCAGAAAAGTCATAAGTTACGTACCAGTATATCCAACCATTTACCGCTTCTCCGGCATCTACTTGGACTTCCCAATATCTGTGAGAGAAAGTTATTGGATCGAAAGAGAACCGATACAGCCATCATCTTTACTTACTGTCGAAGAAATGTTTTATAATCATCCGCGAATTGCGAGCTGTCTCCTGACAGTCCGGAACAATTCCCGAATACTTGTGTCTGTCCAGGATATGTTCCGTCCCACCGTGCACCTACATTTCTGCCATTTAACCACTTTGCGCAATCAGTGATGGCGGTGGACCATTCCCCCATGACAGTCCAAATATTCGATTGGGCATATGCAACCCAAGGAGGGCTTAGCCCGCATGCTGACTACAACAAAGAAAAAATCAAGATTAACTAAAGACAAAGAAGGGCAATTGCATACAGTGATATGATCAGCTCTCGATAAAGCGAGCATGTCGTTACTAAATATCTGATACTGATGCTAACGAATCGGATTAGTTTCAACGCATGACACGCCAATAAACGTCACATACCAAATCCATCATCGTATTCACAGCAGTAGGGGCCGTAAGGAATCCCGGCCAAGATGAAACGGTTAGGAAGGCATCGCCAATAACAACAGTCATATTATTATTCCCTGTTGTCTTCCTCACCAAGTCATAGCCATTCTGAAAGTAATTCCTTATTGTGCCAGGCCATACTCCGCCTAGAAATCCAGCCGCCTCATTCATGAGTTCGATCGCGTCCGCTTTATCTCCAATATCGGATATTAGAGTGGACATTACGTCTAATGTGCGTGTCACATTGTCAGGATTTACACCCCAAACAGGGGTTGAGGTCCGTTGACCGGAATTATCGTAACCGTTCTGAGATCCTAGATTACTGAGATGAGAAATATTTCATGAATATGGCGCGTACAATAATTACCCGGTGCGCCATGCAAATCGACGAGCGTATATAGGCCATGTTTTCGAGCCCATCCAAGGGCATCCAAAAAATACGGATAAGCACCTGAATGATATGGCACTACGGATTCATTTGTAGGTATACTCCAATACCCTAATGGAATCCTGCAAGATCTTCCCTTAGCACAAATGAGAAAGAGAATGTGAAGGTTGCTCACCGAACAAAATTTAACCCAGCTTTCGCGATCTGAACGAAATCATCTTCAGTGTACCATGTTGCCCAATGCTGTTCCAGCATTTTCTGGGCAGCGTTATAATCAACAAGTTGCCCTAACGTAAACTCATCCACAACGTCGCTGTTATTCGTGGCCTCAAAGAAAGATGGTGTTATCCCTACATAAACATCAGTACCTCTAAAGTACTAGTGCGAACAGAACTTACATGGCTCGAGCACGAACCACCCGCCGCTGAATTGGAGCAATACTACTATTAGTCCCCTCGATTTCAGCAAAAATAGCTCTGGTTACTCACAGATTTACACCCCTTATCTTTGTGGTCGCAAAACTGAAAGGCTTCCATACCACATTCGTCCCATCTCCTGTGGACGCCGTACCATTCTGCCCTGGGCTAGGTGCGGGCGAAGTCGG
>KN837088.1:1030891-1050800 GCA_000827215.1 Sphaerobolus stellatus SS14
GGAACCAGATTCTACACTCGAAGACTTCTGAAGCTTAGTGAGTAACGACAGGGTTAATGAACAGCATAAGTGAAAGCGGATAGTAGTGGAAGACTAAGATGAACGACAAAATATATACACGTTGTTTGGGCGCCGCATAAGAACTTCGATGACGCGGGAACCACTGAGGCCGCTCCCCCGCTTGTCACAGGAGAGGTCACATCGACTCGGTGTCCGGTCTTGATTTGTCCGAACCAGGAATAAACCAGGAAACTTGATTTTTCTGAGCTTATATTTAATACAGGTACTCCTTTCATAGGAATACATTTTCTGAAGTTGACACAATTTCGAAAACTCTGGATCCTTGTAAATAATTGGTACAATGGATTGACAATGGACATCCAAGTTACAGTGGAGTCCATGCGCTCTCTAACGTTTATTAAAAAGTCGACCTGGCCTCGGGATAGCTTGACCCAGTAATATTGCCGGAAACGTCTTGTTATTTAAACTTAAGCTGCAATAAATGCATTGTCTCGCTTAATAAACCTTCTACCCTATCATAAAGGTCGGAACGAATGCACAAGTGAGACCAATACTACTAGTCCATTGTGTCGCGCGAAGTGATAATCTCAACCATATAAAAACAGAACACTGCCGCTTAATTAGTTTACCAAGCTCTTGCTACAAACCGCCGTTTACAACCGGGAAGGAGCGAGAGTCACCGGTCCGGTTAGACTTAGGACTTGTCAGGAATTCGATAAAAAGGCAATCTTGGAATAAGACTAAAGGATAGATATTAATGTGAATTAATAGAGTAATGATCATCGAATAGGGGTGTCAACATAAAAATGATAAAACAATTTTCTGGGATTAGGGCTCTGCATGAAGAAGGCCATCGTCCAAATTGACAAAAATATAAATTAAAGATGGCTTCATACCGGAGAAAAGGTTGAAAGGAACTAAATATACACCTTGTTACGCCATGATTAAACTTATCAATTGGACACATAAGATCGTGTTGTACGCAATCGACATTAAGGCCAGTCAGGCAACTCCCGGAGCCCAGCATTCATAGCCTGCGACAGGTCAATTAGAACACGAAGTAAATGAGTTTTATGTGCGACATACCTCTCTTACACGGATTTTTCCTGCTGCATCAAGAGAATGTTTGTATCCAGTACTGACTTCTTGCATTTGGTAAAGAGACGCGGCAATGGAATCTAAAGCCGTCGTCGGAGTAAGTCTTAAATCCGATTATATTTCGCAAAAGGACATACCGATGTTGTTCTCAGATTCCTTTATCATCTACATACATTATATAAGAGAAACCTTTACTCAAAATAAATTATTTATATACCGATTTCAAATTCGCAGTGTCTTGAGTTGTAAGATACTGTCCTGCTATGAGATGCTTGTGTAATTCAGCCCGTCGGTTTTCCCAGGCCTTCTTCAGCTCCTCGAATGTGGAAATAGCTTGACTCCATGCTGATGAATTCCAAGACTCCAATTCTCCTTTATGCGACTGAATAAAAGCCCGTGGATGTTGATGTCCATTCGGTCCGGTCCTGTACGATTGGCCCCCACCTGTGCTTCCTTGATACTGAGAAGAATTGTAACTGCTACCTCCTGTACTCGAAGGATTATTTGAAGGCGTTGAATTGCTAAACGGATCAAACTCGTTAATCAAACTCTGTTGATATTGTTGGGGAGACGTGACCGTCGAGGGCGATTGCTGGAACTGCGGATAACCTGTGTATTGCGGCTGTCCAGGAGTTGCAAACTGTCCACCATACGAGCTAGGATGTCCATAATTTTGTCCATAGCCTCCAAATCCAGTCGGTTGAGCTTGTACAGATCCATTGAAGCCAGAATATCCTCCTTGGTTAAATGTCGCTACGTTCTGGTACTGCGGTTGACCACTCCACTGCTGTCCGAACTGCTGCTGAGGTTGCTGGATTCCATAGGATGGCTGTGAGAATTGCGAGGATGGTGGCGATAATGGGCGTGATCCGAATGAGGAGGAAGACTGGAATGAAGACTGGGACGTATCGAGCGCAGGAAACCGCTGTGAAGCACTTGTGTGACTGTCGGCCAGGAAAGGATTGTTCTCTGGTTGTGGCTTTGGTGAAGTAGTAGAGGGGCCCCAAGGATTATGATACATGATATTTGCGAGCCAAAAGTACACTATCTTCACTAGAGGATACAAATGGTGGTTGCGGATTAGAGGCGATGTGGCCACTGCGGCGCTGCGTAATTAGGTTGATGGAGTGGATCCATGTGGGGCCGTAGTCTTTAAATAGGCTGTAGCGGCCAGTAGATCGATCCTTCTTGACAATCTACATCATCTACGTACAATGCCTATACGCGTCGGATACGGTGCTTAACTCTCGTTTGCAGTCTATCGATCTATCATTGATTCTTAATCAGTGCGAGAGCACTTCGCGAGCCCACTGCTCCAGTTTGCAGAAGACGACAAGGGCCAGACATTCACGTTAGTGGAGCATCCAGGTATGCGCACCGAAAGCGTTCAGTTCCTGAGCTTTTTGTGACATAGTATTCTAGGTGGAACTGGTTCCCTCATAGCAGCTCTTCAGAATAATGAAGTTGATTTGGTCATGTGTGTACATGTTTAATTCTCCTCACAAATTAACTACTCATCTTCAATGCAAGCGCTCTTACTGATCCCCTGATTGCTGGTATCTGTCGAGGCTCTACTGCCTACAAATTGGTCGGGAATTATGTCACGACCCCGCTTAACTGGTACGGATCTGTCAGGTTCCTCACGACCAAGACTTTAGATTTATCTTGTTTTTTATTTTATTTTTATCTCTTTCTATAAAGGGCTGTTATCACTGGAAAGAGCAGCAGATTCCAAAATATATCCGATTTGAAAGATACAACTCTGGGAATATCGAGACCCGGAAGGTTTACCACAGTTTTCCTCCAAAATCGTAGCAATGCTTATCGAGTTTATTTTTTCTACAGTGGAAGCCAGACAATGGCCGCGGTTATGGCCTTGAAGCATGAATGGTTCCCTGCCGACACTACTAATATTACTAGTAAACTTAGTTTCAAAGGTATATATCCTTGTTGTTTGAATCATAATTAACCTGAATTTTCAGCCAACAATAATATCCACGGACTAATTGATTCCGTCAACGATGGATCAACTAGTGCATTTATGTGGGAATGGTTTACGACTAAGCCGTGGATTGATCGTGGCGAGGCTCGATTCGTAAGATTTAGACATTTCTACCTCTCTTCTGCCCGCCAACGCTGCTTTTCGTCCCTCACAGATAGGCTCGGTTCTTACCCCCTGGCCGTCGTGGTTAATTGCGGCTCATCCATCCCCCGAAAGAGCTTCCCCTCAGGCTGTGAAAGATCTCTTAGAGTCTCTGTCCAAATATGTCAGAGAATTTGATAGCGTGGAGAACAGAAAATCCGCGGATGTTGAGTTTATCAAGGCGAAATTCAATTATCCTGAAGAAGATATCAAGGTGAGGTAGTACATGGCTCACTGACAGACCAATGTACTCAGATACAATTTCTCCAAGGCATGGCTTGAAACTGTCGGTTACCCAGAAAATTGTGGTACACTTTCCATCAAAGTCATCAAGGATACACTCGCGTACGTGTGAATACAAGGCACTAATCATGAAATTTACTGAGATAGGCCACTTAATTTGCAGCGTCTTAGAGAAGGCAGGGTTCGTCGAATCTTCTGCAGGCGAATTCGATATTGGCAAATTTGCAAACACGGAGATTGCCAGAATCGTCGATTAAATCCAGCAAGAATGACGTACGGCAGAGAGACCCACTCACAAGTTCGCAGTTATCATTCTGGATGTCCGTCGGTAGGCCGAGTCGGAAGCGATGATGTCTCGAAAGTCTAAATAAAGGTTTACGAAGTGCTTTACAAGACAGCGGACATATATATCATTCTCAACTTTGTTCTAGTGATGTCTTCTTTCATATACGCGGGACTCGGGACTCACGATGCTCTGCACCGTTGCATATGCAACCAAAATACATCCTTTTGACAGCTCACTAAAGGATGTTCTTCTCAAAATGTCAGTGATCTACGCCAGCATTGAATTCACTAGCTGCTTGATCCTCATGATCAAGTTGGGGCGGTATTCACCTTGTTTTTAATGGCTTGAATCCGATATAGATAACCCCTATTCCCCCTTGTGATAATCTAGCATTGATGCAGCTGAGGCACTGCCACTGGAGGCACATGATCGTCGATTTTATTTTATTTCATAAGGCACAGCGTCACTTCTTCAGGCAATCAATTTCTTTTTCTCCAGTCGGCACAGAATCCTGGCAGATATCTTTTTATTTTATTTTATTTTTCCTTCAAAGGGGCCCATAATCAGTACTCCGACGGATAGTCACAATGACAAAGAAATTCGTCTGATTAGTACCTTGCAGCAACTTGAAGCAGAATCAAGTATAGATTATTTAGTCAGCTTTACCGCTTACAATACTAGTACTCGGTACTGGCGGACTCGGTCATCTAACCAGTACGGTGACTCGGATTGCATATAAATCTGCTGGTGATACTTTCTCATATAGAAGTAGTAAACCATAGAAGGTAATGTCAACGGGAATAGGAAAAAGGGTTTTACGACCATATTTGGTGTTATTGTTTGCGCTCTCGCAGCGCTTCAACGTCGGCGACTACCAGGTATCAGGCTTTCCGGTACACTGAACGCTCAGACAGCCGCTCTGAGTGAAGATGTTGCTTTTTTGATCGGCCCCTTTGTAAAGAAGAAGAAGAGACATTCTTCGGACGAAGACATTATTCTGATTCACCTGATACACAGCCCTCCAGTATGTCATTTGAGATATAGAAGACAGATAATAATGGATCTGAGGGATAATTAAAACCTATTATTCTTAGTCTTTGCTATTTTCAGTGCATTAGATTGGATATATGTGTAGCAACAGTAGCAGCTCCACTATACCTTTTTAGCCATTGTGGTATCGTGTAATTATAATTTATGTATAGTACTATTCTCAGTGGTGGACGGAAAGTTAGCCAGTTGTCCTATTTTATCTCGGCCGATAGGATCAAACTTCACGCTTTACTGTGGCGTTTCAAATCCAACGGTAAATTAAAAAAGAAACCTAAGAGAGTTTAAGGGCCGTAAGTAATCCAACCATTGCCTTCGCTACACGTCTTCCCGCTTGCATCCGCGTAGTATGTTACTGGATAATAACTGCGTTGGGCAGAACGGTGAGTCTAAAGAGAGGACACCTGAAAGGTATTCGGTACCTAGAATGCGGGGTATTGAAGGCACGGTTCCAGAAATGCTACAGGGAATCGGGATGCAATGATGGCTGTGCTGATCATGAGGAAACGAACGCTGTCATCTTGTAGAAAGACTCCGGTATGAAGCACCCAGTGGTCTCCAACTAATCCAAACGCGTCTTCGAAACTTTGCGGAAGAAATTCGGAGACTGGCAGGATAGTGTCTTCGGCCGGCATGAATGTTCTCAGAACTCGTGCACAGAATCACTAAATTAATCCTTCCTTCGTTAGGATATTTTGGGACTGATTATTTTAGTGCCATCGTATTAATAGGGATCGAATCTAAGTTTATACACGTTGAATAGTCAATGCGTCATGTATAATCCTGAAGCCTGAAGCCATCTCGGAGAACGTAGCTATCATTATGGCAATTAGTATAGTCGATCTCCCTTGCGAGTCTCGGACGCGGTCCGGGCAGAGGGTGGATCTAAACCATAATTCGGATATGTGAAAGTATTCTCTAGAGATCGGCATCTCTTAAAATAAGACTATAAGATAGTGTCTCATAAGTACAGCCCCATTGTTCGGAACTGAGCAGTTCCAAAGGCCCAGTTAAGAGGATCGATGAGGCTTACTGTGGTAAGAGAAAGGATTCGCTAATTTCCTTTCATAATCACGATATTTGTTCAACGACGCAGTTGCATACGATTAATCCGCACAACTGACGTGTCTGGACGCCTTTTGCGGCATGACGCTAAAGATCAGCTGAGGTTCTGCCACTGTAAATCTTCGATAAGATCAAAGTGAGTCGTGTGCTGTTCTCAACCGTTTGGAGATCATGGTTCGAATGTGTGAGATTTAGCAAAGTTCTGCCAGAATTAGATCTTGCGCAAAGTAGAACAACCGAGATAGTTTTGCTATTCCAGCTCCTAGGGGAAACGAAGGGTTTTCAGAGAAGATTACGCTTATTGTACCATGGAACCTATCCAATTCTTTAATTCCCCTCAACCGGCACGGGAAACGGGGTAGAAAATTATCCGAAAGAAAGATATTACCATCCTTATGTAGTGAATAATCCGGGAAAGGGCTCTTGAGCTGCGTTGCGTTGCGCACTCGCCGGAAAGAAGGGCCCCATCTTCCATATCCTGATCAGATGGCATCATTTTCAGGCTGTTATTTCAGTGTGCACAACTGGTCACGAGGATTAACGGCATAGAAGCAAAGAAATTCGCCTATAACTACACTAGAGCTGTAAAAATAAAAATAAAGTAACGGCCAATATATCTCCAAATCGATACATACTGTTCTATGAATTAGTAAAGGAAACACATCCCACCGTTCAACTATTCAACGATAGCCACTAACACAGCCGTCGAGAATGGATGGCTTACTTCCGGAACTACTTCCTCCTTATCAGTGAACAGAGAAGATCTATACCCCGCAGAAAACGATAGCAAACCTTGTTGTAAATGACACGCTGTTCCTGGGTAAACTAAGGTTCTAAGCGTAGTGCCTGCATAGTATTACTAGCTATCCATTGGGAATTCTCGCAAAACTAACCAGTTGTGAAGTCTCCAGTTGGATCGTTTCTGTGGTGGGAGCAAGGTCCGTACATGATCTTGTAAAGGAAAGATGTTCCATAGAAGACGTGATCGACCATGGTCCGGAAGTACGGCTCGCCTCGGCTCCGCTGTTTCCTTCCAATCGGGACAAGTTATCGGGTACTTAATCCCTGGGATGGCTCTCCATCTCTACATGTCCACATTTCATATTCAGTCTTTTGACCAACTCTCCTGGCTTACAGATCTCCAGAGGCATTTACCGCCCGAGTCGGAGTCGAAGACTCTTCAGTCTCCTTATACGCATGTTCACGAAGTACTGGAGCAAACGCCTTATATTCGTCTTGCCCAAAACAAAGGGTTCGGTATGAATCTATCATCATCATTCCAGATGGATTCCTTCCTTCGGGTGATAAATAAACCGAAAAGAAAAATAATGGGATATCGCGTGATCCACTTATGGCGATGCTTCAGGATAGAAGTGGACTGACATGCGGGATAATAATATATGTGATGTAGGCGAGATAGCTATTTAGGGTACATGTGTGATCGGGGATCGATTTCGGATATTTTTGGTGCCGATGGATTATTTCCAGCCGCTATGCCTGATGGAGTGACGTAGCGCACGTGATTACACACTCGCTTCGTTTGACCAGCCCACTCCCAATCCGAATCCCTAGCAATACCTCTTGGTCTGAGTTTCCACAGCAAGGAATCTGTCGCCCAAAAGGCACAGGCATAATTCAATGGTATACTTGTTTTATCAGACGCGTTGCTGATTCATTTTTGGTAAAAAAGGAAGCTCGATATTTCATCTGAACCGAACGATAGGGACATATCCCGTACCAAATGGTTGTTTTATGCGAATATGGAATTCATATTGCATTCCAGTCGATTATCTTTTATTGACGTCCCAGTTCGGAAGCTCTTCGATAATTGGATGCTTCTACTATGCCAGATCCTTACCCTTTTCTGTACAACTGCTTTCCTTGGTCAATCCGGTTGCCGCAAAAACTGGTCCAGTATTTCCGATCATAGCTAACCCCACTGATGACGAATTCTTTCCCATACATTATCCCGTGCTTCTCTTTGTGCCACCGCCGTGGATCACTGGTGGCCTGGCTTCGACGGCAACATTGAATATGCCACCGTCTCGTTACTCTATCCCATGGTACCCCCCTCAATAGAAATTAAACTCAACTCCGAGTCGGTATACTCTGCTCCTTATACCCCTTTCGTGATAAGTAAGCATACACAGGCCGAAACGGACTTTTGCCAGAGTATTTGAACCCGCTAAATCTGAGCTGGTTCACCATCGACCTCAGCTTCAATCCCATCCCCCACAAGCCAAAGCATCATTACTCTCAATGATTAACTCTCGGTTCATTTTTGCTGCCCTCTTCTTAGGCTTTGGCCAGATAGCGTTTGCAGCCCCTGCCGCTTCTGCGGCTGCTAGCTCTGTTGCTGTCTCCTCGGCAGCCGTCTCCCCCGTCATCTCTTCGGTAGCCAGATCTTCATCCCAAGCTCCAACCCAGAGCTCCACCTCCCCGGCAGCCGCTACCTTTACCGCGGGTCTCACCAGCGACGACCCCAACGATTCTTTACTCGATCAATTCCAGAGCGAAACACCAGAGGCAATCCGAGGCTCTTTGGGTGCCTCTGTTATTGGTCCTCAGAATATTCCTCTCGATATGTATGTATTATCATACTCCTATATTTCACCGCACATTTTCTGACTGTTTTTTAAGGGAAAGTCCTGATTTCTTGGCTCCCCCTAGCACCGATGCTGGCAGCATTCAAAATGCCAAATGGCCGTTCAGTCTTTCTCATAACCGTCTTCAAACGGGTGGTTGGGCTCGCCAACAGAATCGTAAGTTTAGTTGGAATCAGATCTTAAACCTAATCTAATTCCCCATGGAAATTGTTCAGTCGACGTAATGCCGATCGCTGTAAGTAAATCTGTTTTATATATATTGTTCGGCGACTGATATCATCCAAAGGAACAAATGGCCGGTGTCAACATGAGATTGGAAGCGGGCGCAATTCGGTACGGGCAATCTCCCACTCTAGGTAACGGAAGGAATCTGATTCTGGATACAGTGAAATGCATTGGCACGCTATTGCGGAGTGGGGTTATGTTTTCTCGGTAACTATTTTATATGAATACCATTCAGTCTTAATCTAATTCAAGACTAGGGTCAAGTTCGTATCTCGGCAGTTACCTCTGACGGACAGAACTATCTCCAAGATATCGTGAGTTCGTTCTCTCTCTCTCTTAAAAGTAGTCATTCATTATTTTCGAAGAACCCCGGAGACGTTTGGTACTTCCCCGCTGGTATCCCTCACTCTATTCAAGCCACCAATGCCTCTTCGGATGGTTCAGAATTCCTCTTGGTAAAAGCTACATGAGATCTAGAAATATTATTTTCTAAGAATTTATGTAGGTATTCGATAGCGGTGACTTCAGCGAGGACGACACTTTCCTCTTGACTGATTGGCTCGCTCACATCCCCAAAGAGGTTCTTGCCAAAAACTTTAGGGCTTCCATCTCGGCCTTCGATCACATCCCCGCGAAAGAGCTCTACATTTTCCCATCTAACCCTCCTCCTCCACTCTCCCAAGACCTGGTTAGTAGTCCCCAAGGTCAGGTCTCAAACCCCTTCGGTCTCGCCTGGTCTCAGTCACCTCGCACGCCTTTGGTTGGCGGTTCAGTGAAGGTTCTCGATTCTACGAGCTTTCCTGTCTCCCAAACCATCGCAGCCGCAGACGTTATGGTTGAAGAAGGAGGTATGAGAGAACTCCACGTAAGTAGTCCTCATAATTTCATATACTCAGATCTAAACTCGTGGTTATACTAGTGGCATCCAACTCAAGGTAAAATCTTTCTCTCTAATTTTATCTACATTAATTATTAATAAACTATACGAATAGCGGAATGGTCTTTCTTCATGTGAGTTCATAATCAGAATTTGAGCTGCCACCCTTCTCTGATCTACATCCAATAGCTCTGGCAATGCACGTGTCACTATCTTTGCCGCTAATGGCAATGCTAGAACCTTTGACTATCAAGCCGGTGATGTTGGTTATGTTCCGGTAAATTTACCTCATTAACCGAGTCGAATTGCGATTGAATCTCACCTCTTTACTAGCCCACTAATGGTCATTATGTTGAAAATATCGGAAATGGCACATTGCATTTCCTAGAGATTTTTAAGACCGGTAATACATATTTGCAATCTTACTTTATTTGATTTTTGGCTGACGCTTTTCACAGACCGTTTCCAGGATATCAGTCTAAATCAATGGCTCGCTTTGACTCCTCCAGAGCTCGTCAAAGCACACTTGAACATTGACGACGAGACGGTCGCTTTGTTCAACAAGACTAAACAAACTGTGGTATAAGCAACATTACACGAAAGATCACGAACAATTACGAGCAATTAATGAATAGTACGTTTTATTATCGGTTAGCTGTACCCTCAGTAATTCCGCTGTAATCTCTATGACCAAGTTTATATGTAATCATAATTTGGCTCTCATTATAAAGATTATTTTCTTGTCCTTTCAACTGCGCGCGTACCCTCAGCACTGGGAGTGACATTACTATTCAACCATATTAGAAACGATGCGCTGCAAGGGCACAAAATACAGTTTAAATATGAAGAGCCAATAAATATTACTGATTATGGGCATGTGTGATCCATTTCGATTTGGAGTATGCTTCTTCACAGTTGGGAGATCACACCGGTGTATGCATGACGTTAATGCTCTAGACCACAACTCGTCAATGCAAAGGGTTCGTTTCATTACTTACGTATTAATCGCGAGTTCTTCGGCATACATACTGGTCTTAGAGATCAAAGCATCGCCGACTAAAGGATCTTGTGCCCCCTATGACAGTGACTGAAAAGACTAGTTAAAGCGTTTGATTTTAATCACCATATATTTCTAAGGAAGAACACAGACAGTCACATCCTAGAGAAAGCTCAGGGGAATTCTAGAGAGGGACCGCCACCGATTTGTCATCTTCGGAAAATATTTCAATATATTATCCGTTGGAGTCTAGCTAGGGGGTGAGTTATAATTTCGGTTCTGTCTTACTGAATTTCGGAGGCCCTTTGGACCTTGTTCGCGGTGATTCTGAATTTCCATTCATCATCATATCGCTTTCCAGGAGAACGGAAATATAGATGCTCCGAAGCAACGGCCCGGGAATCGATCATATCTAAGAGAACGAAAGGAAATTACAGTTTATAAAATGCTCCGAATCAAGTAAAGGAAGCTGAAAAGAAGAGCACAGAATATAACGTGTGGTGCCGTGCTGGCTTCTCGCCAGCAAAGCAGGGGAAGAACTGTCGTCATGACCGGTCGAACCGCATTTGTTCGACTTCTGTAGTAATTCTGATCCCTGATCAGCGAGGTTTTACTCCACGGTGAGCCTAAATAGGAAGAATGACACAAAGCAAAAATGATTAAATCGGACGCTTAAATAATCTCACAAGTTGGCTGAGCTAATTACTTTAACTATCTGCGGTAAATACTACATAGTTATTGTACTATGCTTCAAAGCTATATGATTACAGTGATTACAAACTTAAACAGCACGTCCCAGTGGTGCGTCAAATATTATATCATCGAAGGTCCCTGCAGCCTAACGCGAAGAAACGGCAAGAAAGACCACGGATAGACCGTAGTACAGTGTGGCGAATGTTCAAGAAGCGAATGTTATTACTAGTACGTGGCATCTCGAGTTTAACCAGAAATTTTTTGACAACTCACGTACTGGATGGCTTATAAATTCCGACGGTCAAAACCTTTTCAAGATTAAAATAGGGCAAAGTCCAAGTTCTTCTCTCCCAGTCTAGGTATTCACATATGGTTATGAAATGATGTTACCAGGATTCGATCCTACTCGTCTGAAAGCTGCCTAATTAATGTTTCTGCTTCCTTGGAGCGAGGAGTGATCTCAAGGGTGAAACGCTGAGGTCGGCTAAATAATTTATATGATAAGACTTCTGGAAATTTTGATAAGTAAAACTACATTACCAGAGTCCTCCGCCAGCTGGTTGAATAGCCCGTTTAGGATCTAATTTGGTGCCATGCTCATCGACTGCATTGGCAAAATCAAAGACAGTCAGGAGTGTCGCAATCGTCAACCACAATGTTGCTTCTGCCAAATTTCTCCCAGCGCAAATGCTGCATGATTTTAACATAGGCATTTACTATCTACGAGGACAGCTTACCGTCTACCAAATCCGAAACTTCCGGTTATACTGGGATCTCTCTCCGGGGTTCTGCCAGTTGTGTCAGGAATAAAGCGTTCTGGTCGGAAAACATAAGGATCTGGATAGGTTTCGGGATCATGTAGCATTTTCCTGCGTTTATTTTAAGTTTAAGGATGAAGGAAATAGGGTGATGCTCACCATGTGTTAGGTATGACTATGCTCCCACTCGGAATCCTGTATCCTTCATAAACGTCTTCCATGGTGGTAGCGTGAGGTAATCCTGTTTGATATTATTATCAATGCACAATAAATAAAAGCTAGTCAAACCTGTAGGCACCACAGGAAACCATCTCAACACTTCCTTCAGAATGGCCTCGATATATGGAAGGGCAGGGCGATCGTCGAATTCTGGCAAACGAGACTGTCCAACAACTTTACTGAGCTCCTCTTGGGCCTTTCTCATATATTGTGGATGAGTAGCCATAGCAAGAATGAAGACCATCAATGTGCTCGCCGTCTACAAGTATGTCAGTAAGCATAAGGGAATATATAGATCACATGTAACATCCTCACAGTATCTGTCCCAGCTAATGATTTTTAATAATTTTTAATTAATAATCCCAGGATTTAAAATGATTAATACGGAACGTACCTCCTAGAATTCCGGCTGCCACTCTTTTCACAGCATCTATATCTTCATTTGATTCATCGTCGAGACCTAGTTGCAACAAAGAGTTGCCCACAAAAGAAGGCTTTGCAATTCCAGCTTTCTAGATTCCGGGAAATTTTTATGGGTATTTCCTTTTAGAACAGATGCGACTTACCAAGGCTTCCTTCACTGCTTTAAATGGAATATCGCGGGAAAGATAGACTCCAACCCTAGCCTCTGCCGCTATCTTCTTAAAGCCTGCTCCTGGGAACCAATCCGGAAGGAATTTCACTTATACCAGTTTACTATAAACAAGGATTGCTTGGTTTAAAGTTAGTTCTTACTCACATATTGGAAAATTGTCAACGAGGAATGCTCCAGGTTTAATAGCTTTGACAAACATTCGAATATTACCCTGCAGAATACTCAGAAGCGGGTCGTTTTCCCCTTGCAAGTCATATCCATAGGCGAAGTCTAGGACAATAGCAGCAGCCATGCTAAAAATTGGATAAAAGATAATAAGGATTTCAAGCTCAGTGGTGGAGAATTTCAAAAAACTTACTGATGAACATGTTTGTCAAATCTATGAGGAGATTCAAGGAGACGCCGCGAAAGCCGCCGAACGCCTGCATATTGAAGACTTTCAAACTGATTTAGAGCACCTTTGTGCATCTGTTGATTGTACAGCGTACGGTGCTTGCGCCAAATATTGCCATATGGCTGGAATGAAGTCGCTCCACCAAAGTCCATCCTGTCGTCGTCCTAGTAGTAAGTAAACTCCAACATTATTGGAATGATATGAGTTCCTTACAATTCATGAAACATGACCAAATGAGGACGACTAGAATAAATATTGGATTTTTTCTCAAGTAAATGATATGCAGATTTGAAAGAATTAAGGATAATAATGTCTCGGTGGAAATCTCTCAGATGCACAATGTCACCTAAGTAGTACACTGATAGTCAGCTCAGGCTTCTCGATAGCTATGAAATAAATTCCCACTTGCCATATTCTGCAGACCAACGGCTGTATGTTTCCCAAGGTTTATCTTCTGGAACCTGAAACCAGTTTCCAACGATAGGTAATCCTTTGGGTCCAGGAGGAAGCTGTAATTGCTTCTTTCTTGCAAAATACGCAAGGAGAACCCAGATGGATAGTAAAGAAGCAATAATGAGATCAACATATGAGAAGTTAGAATATCTCATTGTTAATGTAGACGCAGATGCAAAGGAGCAATGGACACGAGTGCAAATGGCTGGAGATAGACCTGGACGAAGATGCCGCCGTTTTATACTGTTCAGTGGGCAGGCAATTGGCTCTGCATAAGAATGTTCCTGCATTGAGCTTGGAAGTTCGGCGTTGCCATCAATGCCGATGTGAACCAATGGTTAGTTTACAGATTGAAGAAGACCGCTGCTCCATAAAAAAGAACTGTGGAATTTGAAGCAGGAGAAGCACGTGTCCAATGAGGTGACCTAATTGAGGTAATTGATGGTATCTTTCGTTATCTGTATTTGTTTATAATTTTCCCGAGCCTTTCAGAAAAAATGAATTACTGTTGGAGGTTAACAACTAAGGCGGGATGACACCATAAGACAGGATCACCAAATTATAGCGGGTGTGACATGTTCAAGCTGAGAGCCTTTTTATTCTGGCGTACCAGCAGCTTTATAATGAAATAATTTCCAACGGTTCTATATAATTATAGCCAATAGCTCAAATTAGCCGCGAACCAGAATACAAGTAGCGGCCAGATTGGAAGTCGGAATAACGGCCTTGCGCAGTGATATTTTGCTTACTAAAATATCATCTTGAGGATCGCTGCATTAATAAACGCGAGTGTATGAAGTAGTATGTTAGATTATTGATCAGAAAAGAGTGCACCTGCCCTAGGTCTGTCTGCCTTAACCACCATCGCGAACACGCTTCCATAACCGGCTCCCATTCTTTTCTAGGCATTATCGAAGGTTGTCAAGTAAGCCGTGATTCATCGCGTGAATTATACGAGACTAAGGAACCCATAGTCATGAAACAGGCGGTGTGAACCGTGGGCTTAAAATTGTTTGAGGCTCGACAACAGCTGATGACCTTCTGAATTGGAAGCCTCGAGCTGTAGCCATATCATGCAGCTAGTAATCGAAAGGCTTTAATATTTAAACAAGTGGATTTGATGGATATGAATAAAAAACCCGATGTGAGATATACAAAGCTTAAGAAAAAGAAGAGTAACACTGTGACCCGATTCTATCACATTCCGAAAGCGCTGAACTTTATTAAAGGTCGAGTTCCGCTAATTTGCTGAGTATACATGCTACTTGATATCGACCTTGTAGCTGCCATTTGCTTCAAATAATATGCAATGCATCAGAAAATAATGAATGATATTCACGGCAACTTTACATTTTAACAAGGTGGATATAATTTATAGCAATCATATAGACAGGCAAAAACCAACAGTAGTTAGATAGACTAGACTAGACTAGACTATGAATACTCTAACTGTCTAATCAATGCTTCGGCCTCCTTTAATCTAGGAGTAATGTCGACAATGTAATCCATAGGGCGGCTATAGTTTTAAGTTCTACATATGCTAACAGGATAGAAGAAAATGCATTACCAAATTGCTCCGCCAACAGGCTGAATGGCACGGCCAGAGTCCAATTTTTTACCATCTAGGTCTCTGGCATTGGTGAATTCGTACACCGATAGAAGGGTAGCGATTGTCAACCAAACCGTTGCTTGTGCTAAGTTTTTACCGGCACACATTCTACAATGTATCAGGGGACCATCTTACTTTGGATGAAAATCTCACCGTCTGCCATAGCCAAAATTTCCCGTTGCAGTAGGGTCTCTCTCCGGTGTCACCCCCTGCTTATCAGGAGCAAAACGCTCTGGACGAAAGCCGTAAGGTTGCGGATAGATATTAGGGTCATGTAATATTTTCCTGAAAATATATTGGTGATCAGAATACCAGTAGGAAAAATAAAGGCGCGCCTGACCATGTGTTTACTATAACGATACTTCCAACCGGGATTGCGTAACCTTCATAGAAATCATCGGCGATGGTAGCGTGTGGTAATGCTTCCAAATGTAAGACGGTTTCGTTATTGTGATTTCAAAAAATTACATACCTGAGGGGACGACAGGGAACCATCTGAGAGTTTCCTTCAAAATGGCGTCGATGTAAGGAAGAGCTGGGAGGTCGGCGAATTCAGGCAGCCGATTGGGTCCAACAACTTTATCTAGTTCTTGTTGAGCTTTTCTCATGACCTCGGGATTCAAAGCGATAGCAAGGATGAAAGCCATAATAGTAGACGCTGTCTAAAGTCTAATTTAGCTTGGAGAATGATATTCATGGGTATAGATTTTACAGTATCTGTTCCAGCTGAAAGAGCCGTAAGACAAAGCATTTCAATGATAGCAATTAGTATAACATACCTCCTGAAATTGCACCAGCAACTCTTTTTATGGTATCTACATCCTCATCGGACTCATCATCCTTACCGAGCTCTGACAAGGAGTTAGCTACGAAGGACGGCTTTGCTTCACCAGCTCTCTGGAAGTCGATGAGTATTCATCTGGCATATAAATAAGCGAGCTCTTACTAATTTCGCCTTCACCTTTCTAAATGGTTCATCACGAGAGTAGTACATTCTTGCTTTAGTCTCTGCAGCCAATTTCTTGAACCCAGCGCCTGGTAGCCAATCTGGTATATGTCTCACTAAGCAGAGATTGGGGGGTCGCATTTAATATCGCGTTGCAATAATATGGACACCCACGGAAAGGGAAATGATCAACGAGGAATGCACCAGGCTTGACAGCAATCGCAAACACGTTGATATTGTCATCTAATATTTTAAGCAATGGATCGTCTTCATTTTCTAACTGATATCCATAGGCAAAATCAAGTACAATATTCGCCACCATACTACAACAGACGAGAAAAATCAGAGTGCGAAACATATATGAAACATGACAAAGACTTACTGACGAACATGCTTTCGCAGTTTCTCGGGAGAATCGACGAGTGATGGTAAAAGCCGTTTAACCGCTGAATATTGGAGAGCCTCGAACTGTCCCATGGCTCCTTTATGCAGCTGTCGATTATACAGTGTGCGATGTTTGCGCCAGGTATTGCCGTACGGCTGGAAAGAAGTCGTCCCTCCGAAGTCCATCCTGCGACAAGCGTTAGCAGGTAGGTAGAACGATGAAACAGGACTTACATTTCATGAAACATGATAAGTTGTGGTCGACTAGAATATAAATTGGACTTCTTTTCAAGAAGATCGGAAGCTGCTTTGAACGAATTTAGAATAATGATGTCTTTCCCGAAATCTTTCACATGAACGATATCCCCTTGTTACCATAGTAAGCACTCTGATCAATTGTGGAAAATTTGATTTACCATATTCTTTGGCCCAAAGATTATACGTTTCCCATTGTTTCTCTCCAGGTAACTCAAACCAATTTCCGACGATGGGCAAAGGTTTTGGTCCCGGTGGAAGTCGTAACTGCTTTCCCTTTGCGTGAACAAGAATGGAGATAAAGACTGCAGAGATAAAGAGGAGATCTAGAAAAGGGTAGCTGTCAGACAGCGACAACATTGTAGAGGATGATAGAGAAAAGCAGGCAGGGGGGAAGGTGTTTTTATATGTCTGCCGCCGGATAACGAGGCATGCTTGGGTATGTATGGATTTCTATCTCCGTGATGTTCATGCCTATGATCCAAAGACGTCAATGAATCCTCGGAAGGAGATGTGGTGGAGCTGAGCATCCCCAAGGGGCTTGAGAGTATACTGAAGATAGGCAAAGATGACTTCTTGTTGAAATGTCATCTGCGGAAAGTAATGGAGCGAAAAAGAAGGAACGTGGTTGAGATTTAGGTCAATTGAATCGTAGGATCTGCGATAGGTGCATTAGATAAGTATACATGCCTTAGAAATTGGCAGCATTTCCTCACCGAAGTTGCAGTTCCTCTTGATTTGCTCTCAACGGATGCGAGTATGACACCTCTTTCTCTTTTCTCTAGCCAGAAGCATGATGTTCACTGCAGAATTCAGGATAAGGGTGTAATTGCCGTTCAATAAACGGAATGTGTATTAGTGAAGGGGTCTAAAACATCCTTTCCGTGCAAAAGAGGTATAGTTGGAAATCTCGGGGGCATAGCCCTAAAATATCTGCGCTCTCTCATTAACAGTAGAGATGTGATATCGTATCTCAGCGGAGTAGGGTAGAAGTATTCGAGCGGAGCAGGGGTGGAAGCCCGACATATTCCGGGGGTTCTGAAATATAATTGCTACTCATAAGTATTAGAATTTCTTAGCGATTTGGAGAAAATACCATTTTGATGAAGAAATATTTCTTTTTTGTAGTAAGTGAACTTCTGCACCTCCCAAAACCGAATACCTGCGCACAACTTAGCCACATGGAGGTATGATTTTGGCATCCACTCGCATTATAACAACACAGAGTAAGTTAAAACGTATCCGAAATGCGGGAGGAACGGATCTACGTGTGGACCTGTGGGTTACTGACAAATTTTCCCATCGGTCCTCGGGGAGTATCCAAAAGAATTTCTAGTCCAGCGGAGTTTTGTGTTACCGCCGGAATTTCGCATCGGTCCTTGGAAAGTACCCAGAATAATTTCTAATACAAGGGTATGACAGGTAAAATTATTCAAATACCGATCCTCCTGAAGACTCGGAGAGAATTTGAGAATATACTGAGTGATGATCAATTGGCTTGTCAGAGCCTTAGGATGGAACGGAGATTGGTGAGATCGAATGCTTACATTAGGCAATCAAATGTCTTTTAGAGCTATCTATCCAGCAAGGAGGAGATACTTTAACTTAATCGCGGATGGAGTCGTAGACTGACCGTGATCATCTTCGTTGACGTCAATGGAAAGATGACATGGTGGCAGTCCTTATCTTCATAACGCTTCATAAATGCGTATCGGGTTGATATTGAAGCTGAAACTAGCCTGAAGTTTGCCAGGAAAGGTTGAAACTTGAGGGGCCGTTGAGGTTTGCACGTGATGTGAAGTTTCAATCGATCACGTGATTGAATGTGACAGACGCGATTGTCACACTCTGACACGACCTCTTCCTCTCTCCTGGGCCAGAATCCTTCCTAGCTGTCAGCTCTAATGAGCAAAGTATTAACTCTTGATGAGCAGCGCAAGGCTACTTATGCTCAAATTCAATCCATATCCCCCGACGAACAAGCAGATCCCTTGGCGGTCTACGACGAACTCGTGAATTGGACATTACGGAACTATGACGACCATTCTCAGTCCGGACTCGTCGAGTTACTGGAAGAATGCTTGTATACTTTTAAAGATGATCTGCGGTATACCGGCTCGGAATTTCGCTGGGTCAAACTCTGGATCCTCTATGCGAACCACATTGGGAAGCCTTCCGTAGTCTTCGCGCATATGATGGACAAAGGTATTGGAAAGTTATATAGTCTATTCTTTGAGCAATATGCAGAAGCCTTAGCGCGTGATGGCCGGTGCGTTATGATTATCGAATCTGGAATTAAACTGATATATTGTAAAGGGACTCGGAAGCCGAAACCTTAGTTAGCATTGGACTGAAAACCCAAGCTAAACCATTGAAGGATCTCAAAAGTTACCAAATGAACTACCTGTCGCGTCAAGCCGCCAAGAAAACACTCTCACCCAGGCCGATAGATTTTAGGCAGGTAAGCGTATTCAGGGTTTCTCGCGATGCAAATTAGACTAAAGTATTGAAGCCATGCTCTTCCTCACTCAAAGCACTTCGTGCTGATCCTTTACGGAGGCTTGCCCCACGATCATCCGGTCGTAGTTCCTCTTCTCTGGTCCCACCTAGTGGACATCAAGATGTCACAATGACGACGACACAGAGCATTCCAACCAACCCTTCTAAACCAGACCCGTACGCTTATATAAAAGCGCCTGCTGCTCCCACAAAGCGTCCAGAAAAGCTAATGTTTGACTTGTCGTTACTCCTTGAGCCCGATGGCACAGAATACTGCTTTGCAGAAGTTCGCGCTCGCCATCTTGGTCTTCTCGGAAAGAAGTGGCCGCCACCTCCACCACCTGATGCTGCAGCTCGGTTGAATCTTGCTCCTCCGTCTACCAGTGAAACAGGAAGGGAGCGTTCCGTTAAAGTGGATTTCAATGACCGGGGATCGAAGAGCAAGGGTCCTAGGAGACAGAGTGTTACTGCTACCTTCAACACTAAGGAAGCTTTG
>KN837088.1:1051370-1062522 GCA_000827215.1 Sphaerobolus stellatus SS14
GCTACAGAGGACTTTACCAACATTGCACCATCACCACCCCCACCTCGGTCTTTCGTACCATTTGTGGATGATACACCTGCCGAAGGGCCGTTCACTGTGCATAAAGACGAAAATGCGTTCTCAGTGCATCGAGATGAGAATGAACCTCCCCCACCCAAAATCCCGAAGTTCCAGATCCACAGAGACGAGAATTCTGCACCCAGCTTTACCGCACCCAGCTCCAAGGCCGATCGAGGGCCGATTCCTCAACCAGTGTTTCGACCTCAACGCCGTGAAGAGCCTGTGGTAGAGCATATTGCAAACGAAAATGCATATCAAGTTCACGAAGACCGAAGGCCAATGATGGCACGTTTTGGACATTTCGACGTGATGACCCCCATTACGGAAAGAACATACGAATTCACGATGAGCAGCCAGGCTGCTGATACGCCAGCCAGTGAATCCGGCTCAACACGGTATAAGCAGCTTTCGGCGCATGATGCTGCAGATGCTGCAGAGAGGTTAGCCGCGGAGTTGAAGGAAGAGGACGAACAGGAGCGTGAAACCGGCGAAAGAGCAGATTCCACCAACGACGCCTCTTCGACATTCACGCGGGGCCATGCTGACACTATGGCCGTTGATTCGACGACTGTATTCCTCTCGAACTCCGGATTCAACCCTCCAAACCCATGCAACCCTTCTGACCGGGATATAGTGAAGCAGATACTTTCGTGCTTGCCTGCAGATCCGGACCATCGTGATCTGAGGGATCAAGTTGCCAACCATCTTCAAACATTGCAGCGATATGCGGAGAAGCGCGAGAAACCTAGGAGCAGCGGTGCCGGGAAGGCACCAGAATCTATGCAGCTAGAACTAGACGGAGATGCGTACCAGATTCTAGACAAGTTAGGCGAAGGCGGATTCGGTGCTGTCTTCATGGCGAAAGACCTCAGCCAGAAGAAGAAACGACCGCAGCCGGAAGAAGACGAAGAAGACTATATCTCAGACGAAGACTCTGATGCCGAAGACCAAGACGAAGACCTCGTCGCGATCAAAGCCGTTCGCCCCACCAACATCTGGGAATCCTACATCCTCAAACGCATCATCGCCGCCGTCCCCCCGCCGCTCCTCCGCTCCATCGTCCGCCCGAACCGCCTATACGCATTCAAAGACGAAAGCTTCCTCATCCTCTCCCTCTGCCGCCAAGGCACCCTCCTCGACATCGTCAACGCCGCCGCGCAAATGGGCGTCGGCCAAGCAGGCAGCTCCACCGGCGGCGTCGACGAGCTCCTCGTCATGTTCTTCACGATCGAGCTCCTCCGCATCCTGCAAGGGCTGCACGCCGCCGGGTTCATCCACGGCGACCTCAAGATCGACAATTGCTTAGTGCGCCTGGAGGAAGTCACCCCCGCGAGCGCATGGGCCAGCGAATACAGCCCTTTAGGCGAAGGCGGCTGGTCCGCCAAAGGCCTGACGTTGATCGACTTTGGGCGCACGATCGACACGCGGCTGTACCCCCCCGGCCAGACATTCATCGCAGACTGGAAGACGGACGCACGCGACTGCGCGGAGATGCGCACGGGGCGGCCGTGGACGTTCCAGACGGACTATGCGGGGCTCGCGAGCGTCGTGTACTGCATGCTCTTCGGGCGGTACATCGAGACGAGCGAGGTGGAGGGGAGGGTGCGGCCGGTGCAGGCTATGAAGCGGTATTGGCAGACGGAGATGTGGAACCGGCTGTTTGACGTGCTGTTGAATTCTGCGGCGGTGGAGGGGGGCGCGGAGGGCGTAAGGGATGTGTTGGCGGAGATGACGGAGGAGTTTGCGGAGTGGTTGAGGGTGAATTGTAATAAGGGGGGGAAGAACCTGAAGGGGATGTTGAAGAAGATAGAGATTGCGTCGTTGGATCGAAGACGGTGAACGAACATTCCGTGATTTTTTCTTGTAGCTTTACAGTTTACCTCGCTCTTACATGCTGACATGCTTACACGGTTCACTCATTGTTGTCTAATACGCTCCTTTGTAATTCTTGTATACCAACCCGCTCATAATCCTCGCTGGCCTCGAATAGACCTAATTTAATCACACCCACTTACAGAGCATGAACATTTGATCCTGTATACCAAGCTCTTATAATCCCCACTGGCCTCGTCTCACCGAATAAACCAAATCTAACCACACCCACACGAAGAACATTCAATCACCCACACCCACACAAAGAATATTTGAGGTATTTTTTAATTCACTCATTTATAGCCCAATCTCCCCCAAAGACAGCAGAAATAGAGACTAGATGCAAAGAGGAAATGCGATCACCGACCACCGACTGCCTCTTCACCACCAACATCCTCATCGTCACTCAAGATCCCACTGCACCCTATGCCAAAGATTACCCCAGGTCTTCCTCCTCCTCCTCCTCCTCCTTCCTCCCCCCTCCACTCCCCAATACTCTTCCTCCTCTTCGTCGATCTCATCCTCCTTCCTCCCCCTCACGTCCTCCTCATCCCATCCCATCCCATCTCCCTAATAACCCGATAATCCCAATGGATCATCTCATCTCATCCACACCTCGTCGCCATCTCTCCCCATATCGTGCCCCCATGCAATATGCCATGACATAAACCCACCCCACCAAAAAAACAAAGTAGACAGAGAGAGAGAATCAGACATGCCCCACCCCGCCCATCTGGGGCGGCGGCGGCGGCGGGCCGTTGTTCTCATAGTTGTGCGGCGCGTTCGGGGGCGGGGGCATCATCATTGGGTAGGGGACCGCGTGGGATACTGTAACATGACATAACATAACGTCGTTAGCAAACGAGTTCACGATTTAGGGATGAGGGGTGGGAAGGGATGGGATGGTGAGACGAGATGTGGGAGATGAAAACGCACATTGGGGACTAGGGTGATACGCATACGCATGTGCATGCGGGGGCATCGGCGTCGGGGGCATGGAGCCGCGGCCGTTGTTCGAGGGGGGCGGGCCGGGTGGAGGTGGGGCATACGCGCCGGGCGGGGGCGGGTGTTGCATGTATTGTTGGGGGGCTATTCACACCAACGCACACAAAACAAATAAACGTCAGAATCAAGTTAAAGGAAGGAAGGAAGGAAAAGACGCACGCATTCCACCCATATTTGGGGGCGGGCCGTACATCGCTGTTCACATAAAAAGTCATAAGCAAAGGTAAAGGAAGGAGGGGAAAGGGGGGACTCACGATGTCCATTAGGCGGCATCTGATAATGCATCGGACTCAAGAACGGCCCGGGGATGTATCCCCCAGGCGGCGGGCCACCGGGCGGCATCATATGCTGTGGCTACAACACAACCACCATTCAATCAGCACCCTCCCCATAACCAAAAAATTAAATTAAATGCATTACCTGCCCAGGATAATACGCCGGATACGCATAAATCATGCCATACGCGGCAGCAGGGTGCTGCTGCTGCTGCTGCTGCTGCATTCTGTGCCCGGGATGTTGCTGCTGCTGCTGGTCCTCCTCGTACGGCGGCGGCGCGACGCCCATCGCGGGGCTCTGCATTATGGGCGGGACGGGGGGCGACGCGACGGGGAGCGGCGCGGGGAGCGGCGGCTGGGGCGGTTGGGGCGGGAGGGACGGGAAGAATGTTGCGTAGCGTTTGCCGGTGAAGGGCCAGAGGGCGGCTGGCGCATAATAATATGGCGTGTGAGTGGATTATTGTATGGGAGGGTGAGGGAAAGACATACCAAGGCTAGCAGGCTCAGGTAGTTTCCCGTTCGCGCTGGCTTTGAAGGGGTTGAAGTCGTCTTTGACGTGCACGGCGGCGCCCTTCTTGAGGGGCGTGCGCGTGCCGAAGAAGGGGTTGGGGGGTTGTGCGACGGTGGGCTGCGCGTGTGCGTTAGGTGGTGTCGGCATAGGGAGGAATAGAAGACACCACATACCTCAGCAGCTTTAGGTTTTGCCTCGGAGGCAGTTGGCGCCTAGAAGGTCGCAAAAGTAATCACATCAGTACATCACCCTGTGCCCACCAGTAAGAACAACACGCACCACAGGTCTAAAGCTCGGCGCATTAGGCTTCAGCTTGAAGCTCGGCGCATTCACATTCAACTTGACCGCCTCCGCCTCTTTCTCCTTCTCCTTCTTCTCCTTCTCGGCAGCCTCCTTCACCTCTCTCTCCTTCTCTCTCTCACGCTCCTCCCTCTCCTTCGTCTCCCTCGCCTCCTTCCTCTCGCTCTTAAACTTATTAGGATTAAACGGCGGGATCTTCTGTATCACCATCGGGATCTTCTTCGCCACCACCGGCGGCCCCTGCGCTTGCGTCGTAGTAGTAGTGATAATCGGGACGGGCACCGCGCCCGTCGTGGTGTTAATGACGGTATTAGTGGTTGCGCCGGCGGCGGCTTTGGGCGCGGGGGCAGCGACGATCGGCTTGCCGGAGCGAATCGAGGTGGGACCAGTGCCGATGGCGCGCGCGACGACGGACTCGGCGTCGCGCTTTGTCTTATCGCGGATTTCTTGCTGTTTTGCTTCGTCCTTGGCGAGGATGGGGACGAGGTCTTCGGGCATGGGTTTGTTGAGCTACATAGCATAGGGGTGATAATAAAAATGGATGGATGAGAAAATCGTTGATAGGGATGGTGGGGAGGGGGTACCTTGAAGCTCTGCGCGAACTTGATTAAATCGCTCATGCGCTTGTCCATTTCGTTCTTGGCGAGGGCCTGACGCTTTTGGGTGAGGCGTTGCTTCTCGTTTGTGACGAAGTCGCGGAAGGTGGGGATGAGGTCCTGTGGGGATGACGGGGAGAGCACGGTCAGCATCAGGGAATAGTTACGGGGATTATGGTGGAGTAAGGTAGGGGTGCTTGAAAGGAAAGATGGGGACTGGGGGACTCGTAGTTATACTCACATTTACACCGGCGGCACCTGTTGCCGCCGTGCCAGGCGCCGTGGTGCCCGAAGGAGACGTAACACTGGTAGAAGGAACATCTGTGGCTAATGCATTGGGTGTTTCCTGTGTTGATGGCTGACCAGGGGGCGGAGATGTCGTCGCGCTCTGCGTCTGCTGCGCCTGCTGGGAGCGCCTCGCTGGAGGGACATAGGCGTTGGGCCCACGGACCACGCCGGCGTATCTGATAAGATAGTATTAACAAAATATGAAATGCATAGAAGACTGGATCTTACTTGTCTTCCTCATCAATGCCGCTATCGTCGATCTTCAGACCGCGTTCCTCGGCAATGTGGGGATTGGACGAGACTTGCTAGAGGGGGATCAGCGATGAGGGATATGTAAAATAAAAGCACGCACCCCCATGATTTCGTTGGCGATCGCCTGAGCCTTCCTCTCCCTCTCTTTAAAGTCGGGGCCTGACCGGTCTAGCTTGGTGGTATACAGGTCCTCGTCGAATGACGTCCTGACACCAAACATCCTCTCGTTCGCTGCGAATTGATCCCAGCCGCCATTCGATGCTGCACCAAATGTGGCTTCGTCTCCGCGAGGACCGAGAGGCAGCAGGGGAGCGGTCGGATCCGGCTGCCACGCCTGCAACTCTCTCTCGCGGCCGCCGCGGGACGTCTGCGAAATGTCGGTGTCGGTTCTGAACTCGCCTGCACCGTTTGAGAGGACCCCGTTCGTCTGGGCCTTGTGAGCGCCGTCCCAGTGAGCTAGACTGCCTGCCGGGAGGGTGACGGACTCCTTGACTGGAGCGGTGGTATTGCTGAGATCGCGGACATCCTTGAGCTGGATGGAGGCGTCTGCGTCGGCGGCGGCAGGGACGGCGGCGAGGGTGCCCTGGTAGCGCTGACCTGAGCGGGTAGAGACGACTAGGGATGTCCCGATGAGCGAGGGCGGGGGCAAAGGGGTGTCTGGCGCAGCGTTGTGTTGGGCATTCGATTGCGGCGAGCCGTGTATTGGCGACTGCGCCTGTGGCTGGTGCGTGAGGCGGGAGGAAGACGGAGGAGCATACACAGCAGGAGGTGGGTTCGAATTGCCGCGCCAGGCGGGGGGACGTCTGCGGGGACGGCGGTGAGGATTAGTTGCACACAGAGGAAACTAACTGCTCACCGTGGCTGGGAAGGAGGGCTGGGTGCACTAGAATCTTGGAGGGCGGGGGACTTGCGGGGCGGGTTGGACGCCTTGTTGCGTATGGCGGCAGCCATTCGTCGTCGTCGCTGTCGAGGGCGATGTTCAGCAGCAGGCGGAAGTAAGTACAACGCTAGAACCGGGGGGCTGGGACCACGGACACCCCCTTCAAACTCCGCCAATCTATTATCCCCTCCAGACAGTTGTCTCCCATTGAGAACTTTTACTTTTTTACATATTGTTGTTCTAAATCCCCCTCTCTGTCTACCCTGTTGAGTAGCAGACTCTGCTCCCCGTCGTCGCTGCCCGCCACCGACTACATGACGGACCACGGAAGTAAAATTCACTCTGGCCTTGACGCCCACGTTGTCGGGCTTCCAAGGCAAACGCGCTTCAGGTCGCCGTTGCCTTTAGTTTTCCCGCAACGAGCTCCTACGACACGCTCGAGAGCTCCATTCCACACATCACATCAATAATCACAAAGGCCTCCTTCGAAGATGGTTCCAACTTGCGATCCCATCAACACCACATCATAATCAAACATACTTCAAATAAGAAATTAAGCTGCTCTCCAGTAAAAATCAAATACAACAACGTGTGGGACCTGCCTGTACACTCGTTGCGCGGCGTCCATGCAGATTCCAGCCCCTTTCGGCTTTGACGTACAATCTGGCACCCAATGAGCCTCTTCTTTCATCTGGCCTCGTTGGAATAGGCCACCTCGATGCTGTGCGCATGTCCGGCCGATGCCTGCACGCAGCACAGGATTCCCCTACACGTTGAGTGAATGGGCAACGCAACTGCAGATCGCATGTCCAATGTCTGGCGAATTCAGTGATGTGCGCGGGCTTCTCTTTTGCGTTCTTCTTTATCTATCTATAGACGCCCTAAAAATTCTATTATGCGATAATCATATCCGAATAACAAAAATAGTAGCTAGCTGTGATATGGGAATCTAATGCATTGGGATATAATCAAGCGACACTGACAAAAGATCACAGAAAATAAAACAAACGAAACGACATACATTTTATGAGGCGTACCGTGAACCTTCACTCTCCTCCTCATCCGCAGTCATCAGCGTCTGCACCTCCTCCGGCAACACCAGCCCCATCCTCCTCTCCTTCTCAATCCGCTCCCGCACCTTATCCACCTCGTGCGCCCAGTCCGTCCGTAGACACAACCACACCCCTACCACACCCCCATATAAAAGCGCGATCGTGATCCCCACCCACAGCCCAAACAACCCCTGCTCGAAGTAGAACGCAAGCACGAGAGCGAGCGGGATCCCAATTATGTAGTAGGCGCTGTATTTAATATTATTTTCATTAGCGTCAAAATTCGGGGAAAGGAATGAAATGGGATTGTTACCTGAGATTTAAGAGTGCACCCGTAACCTGTTTCCCCCTCGCTCTCAAAATGCCACCACTCGTGGCACTTAATCCATCGAAGAGCTGGAAACACGCCACGAGGGGAAGGACCTTCGCGACCAGCTCGACGACGGCGGGGTCGTTGTTGAATATGTAGGCCCAGTTGTGGCGGAAGAAAAAGTACATGGAGCTAAGAAATTGGAAATTGCAAGTCAGTAAGAACGATAATTGACAAGAAAGGAAGTTTAGCACCTTAGCACACATGCAATCCCAAGCGTCATCACCAGCGAAATACGCGCTGCGAGTTCCGCGCGTTTGCTATTTTCCTCACCCAGCAGATTCCCCACACTTCACAAACAATGCGAATTAACATAAAGATCTTTTTTTAAAAAGGAAGGGGAGGGAAAGACATACCGCACAGACGTCGCGACACTCAACGAAAACGGCGCCTGATAGCTCGTCGAGGCGGACGACTCGAGGATCGATTGCGCTGCTAGGGCTACGGGGCCGAAGCTGCGTGGTTTGAGGATGTCAGCATATAGCCCATTAACGCGAGGTTTAGGATGGGGACTTACTAGCTCGATGCGACTATAAATAATTAAAAAGTAAAAATCAGATATCAGCCCACATCACCAAACTCAAAAAGAAAAGGGGGGAAGAAAAAGATTAAAATAAAATAAAATAGAAAAACTTACAAGCCAAAACCTCCCAACTCCACCACTCCGTCGCGGTCTGCCCCACCCCCGCAAAGCCCAGCTTACACACCACCCCCAGCCTCGAAAACGCCTTGCGCAGCGAGAGCGGGTGCCACGCCGTCCGCGGCACCCAGAAGACCGCGTAGAGCGCGGATAAAAGGGATATTAGGTTCATGCTGTACGTTATTGCAATATATGCGGTTATTTTATTGATGCGTGAGAAGGTGAAGAGGGGAGGGAGGATGCGGTGAGTATATCATTATTTAATTGGAAGAGGGAGAGGAAGTACACACCTGATGACAGCAGAGATCGGCGCGCCGATGAACCCGAGGCGGAGGGGCGTGGGCGAGAGGACGAGGAGGTAGTTGAGGGCGACGTTTATGGGGGCGACGCATATGACGATGCGGGTGGGTATTGAGAAGAGGCCTTTAGAATATAAGACAGTTAGCTCTCTGTGTTAGATTGTTAGGTGGGGGTTCGGACCTTGGGATTGGAAGTACCGTCTACAAAAAAAGAAAAAGAGATGAGCATTAGCATATAGCGTGTTTGGTATAGGTATATGGAATAAATGAATATTTATCAACGCACCTTGAGATGTTATTAAATATATACCCCGGCAACGCCAGGCTCAACCACCGCAAATAAATCCCCGCGAGCTTCGCAACCTCCTCTTCCTGCTTCAACAATAACAATATCCTCTCCGCGTTGAACCATATCGATATAATCGGCTAAAACGCACCACATTCACAAAATCAGTCAACAACCCGGACATAATAATAATAAAATAACAGAAATTTAAAAATTCAACTCACGATGCACATCAAGCCCATAACTACCGTAACCCGCTGACACCACAGCCCCACCAGCTTGGGGTGCCCGCTCGTCCACGCGCACGGGAGGAGCGTGTCGAGGCAGCTCACGAAGCCCTGGATGATGCTGAAGCCTGTGACGGAGGAGGTCATGGAGCCGAGCGTGGAGGCGGCGAGGGCGGTGGTGGAGAGGTGGCCGAGGGATATCTGTTAAATGAGGTGGGTGAGAAAAAAAGAGAAAAAGGGGGAAGGGGAGGGACGTACGACGGGAGCGATTACGAGGCTGTATTCGAAGATATGGGTTCTAGGGGGGTTAAGTTAATATGCATATGCGGTTGGAGGGATGGGTGGTGGTGATAGGGAGGTCATAGTAGGCCCGGGCTGTTCCTCTCTCCGTTTCAAAATATATTTCGGGTTGCGTAGAACGAAAGAACTCGAAATGACCGCCAGAGAAGGATTTTAATCGAACGGCCACTATGAACTCCCTATCACCTACTAATTAGAATGCACGTACCCAAAAACTGGCGCGGTATATTTGCATAGGATCCATAACTAAACTCAAAGCAAAGATCAGAATCACACCAATAAAAATACCCAACAAAGAAAAGAAACCCACCTCACTCCTCCACACCCTCCTCCTCCTTTGCTCCCTCTCCGTCCCCGCAAACCACCCCGCCCTCGCATCCTCCCTCCCCTCCTCACTCGCACAATCCTCGTCATCATCCCCCTCCTCCTGGATCCGCGGTATCGGCACATGGATATGGCTCAACGACGCCTCCGCCTCCGACCCCGGTACCTTCTGGAACGGCCCAGGCATCGGCGGCACCCTCGATATCGGGCCAACATTCAGAGTTTTCTTCGCGGTGACGGAAGGGAAGGGTATACTTCCATACGAAAAGCTCTTTCGCACACTTGTGCCGCGGCGTTCGGGTCTCCTTCCGATCTCTATTGCTCCTGCCCCTGCTCCTGAGCCCAATAACGGCTCGTGTTCATCCCCTGCGTTTTCTCCTGCTCGTTCTTCCTCTTCCTCAGGCGAGTCTCGTCCTTGTTCTTGCTCTTGCTCTTCAGGGATCTGCGGGACCCCCGCGCCTGGACGTTCTCGTTCCCCCACACTCGCTCGGCGACCTCGATTTGAGGAATTATACCGCGATATTAGACCATAGTCGCTTGGGAGGGAGGACGGGCTCGAGGAGATGTATCTCGACATGGTTTTGATTTTGATTTTGGTATCGCTAGTAGTTGGCCAGCTCCTGGGTCTGGGTACCGATCAGAATTCAATTTCGTGTCGATAGGTTGGACGAAGTAGAGTTTCGAAATTTGTATGTTCTTTTATGTTATGTTCTGTTCTGTATGTATAATTCTGGACCGTTGGCGGAGGGTGTATTGTCGGGTTCGAGTGGAATTACGAGGTGATTGGGGGCGGCTGGAGCTGGAAGTTTTTGAGGTGAATCACCACAGCTGATACAGCAGCCAATGGACGACGCGCGAGTGACGTAATGGGCTTTTGGATTCAGGAACCGGCGTCCTGGATCTTGTGGAATTTTTGGTTTCTACACATGGTCTGCTGACATTGACATTAATCTACTCGTTGCTTTTTTAAACGGATCTTATTATATATTTAAATACATGTTCTAATTTATTTATTTTTTCTTTTTTTTTGGAAGAGTCATCTCAGGTCATCTCTTGGAAAGGCACTGTAATCAATTTTACAGGCGCGCTCGGAGATCCTCATAGATCTACGCCGGTGAATGATGCCAGGGCCCCTCGCGTATGAGAGCTTCGATTTCTTTGGAACGAGGAGTGATGTCCATGGTGTTCTTAGGAGCACTAAGGCTTTCTATGAGTATCGTAATCAATCCGTAATAGACACAAAAAGCTTACAAAAATACACGGGGAGGAGGAGGCACTTTGGGATCCAGCTTCTTGCCGTTCTCATCGCGGAGTTTGGAAAAGTCAAAAGCCCAGAGGAGAGTGGCTATGGCTAACCATACTGTTGCCTCGGCCAAATTCTTTCCTGCGCAAATCCTAAGTGTAGTGTTTAGTTGTATAATACTAATTCTAGTGAAGTTGGATCTCACCGTCTTCCGTAACCGAAGGCTCCTGTTATAGTTGGGTCCCTTTCACAGATTCCACCATTTTCATCTGGTAAGAACCTTTCGGGACGGAATACTGTGGGATCAGGGTAGGTTTCTGGATCCTTTAATATTCTCCTGCGAAATAATTGAATCAGCATGACCGTAAAGAG
>KN837088.1:1063987-1087565 GCA_000827215.1 Sphaerobolus stellatus SS14
TGGATTACCGTATTGCTCAGCCCAACGATTATAAGTTTTAACCGTCTCCCTCTGAGCCGGCAGTTGGAACCAATTGCCGACGATAGGTAGTCCTTTGGGACCTGGAGGTAGCTTCAATCGCCGTTTTCTTAGTTCATAGATGAATATAGATGCAAGTAAAAGGATAAAAGGCAGATAAGTCACCATGGTGTGTCTTAGAGAAACTGATGATAAGACTCGGCTGTAAGCCTGCCTTTATATACGATAACTCATAGGAATTACTTACCCCATAGAGCTTGGATCCAGGGATTCTGTGCTTCTTTAAGTGCATTATTAATACAAATAAACTCTCCTCCAAAAGATCCTATCAGAAACAAACGTAACCGGCTAATCACCTGTGCTAGCTGGAGGTGAGGTCCGCTTCCAGAATGACTCCTAAAATTTGGAAAGGTAGGTTGGACCATGAGTTCAGCTCGTAAATACTCTGAAATCGCTCCAAAATTCATCGGCATATCATGTGATGATGTCTCAGATGTCGAAGCCGTATACTTTTAGATATGAGAAGTCGAAGTCAACTAGGTCAAAACTTGGCCTTGGGAAAGTGACAGGCTGGATCTTGATACGTTTGAGGGAATTCATGCATGAAGATGCCCATCGAAGCTCTGATCAATGATGTAAGAACAAGATCCCACTTATAAAACGTACATACAGCAAGAAGTACCCCATGGAGATGTTCAATCAACGAAAGCAAAGTCTGGTGCTAGCGCCCGGGCAACACTTAATATTGCCGAATATGGCAACTTTCTCAAAGGGAAATAGGCTTTGGAATTACCCCCTTCTTTCCCGTAACAATATAGTAAATTGACAAGATCTAGCAATCTCACACGATAACAAGTAAGGATTTATCAAATTTGGCGTCTTATATTCATAATACGAATGATTCGCGGCATTGTATGCGTGCTGGTCAGTGAGTTACTAGTCGTACAGAGATAACTGGCAGAAAGGGTTAGAGGGACTATTCTTAGTAAGATCCAACTCAGTCATCCGATTGATATATCAAAGCTTCAATCTCCTTGGAACGAGGGATGAATTTAACGGTAAACTCTTCGGGAGCACTAAACAGGTTTGCAATGAGCGGTCGATCCAATTAGAAATAATAGAAGAACAGTACCACAATGCGCTATCCCAAGCAGACACGCTAGCGCGAATGCGATCCAACTTCTTTCCAGTCTTGTCGTCAGGATTGGTCCATTCAAATGCAGAGAGAAGAGTAGCTATTGCCAACCATAATGTTGCTTCTGCCAGGTTTTTACCTGAACATATACTATAATCATGCATGGATAAGTTCCTCCATCAGAAGATATTAAAACAAGACTCACCGTCTCCCGTAACCGAAACTTCCGATTGTAGGATCACGCTCGCATATCCCGCCATTTTCATTTGCTATAAAACGCTCGGGACGGAATGCGTAAGGGTCTGCATACGATTCCTCGTCATGCAATATTTTCCTGGAATCAATTAAATTCAGAGTGATTTCAACTAAATAAATTCCCTTACCATGAGTTCGGAATAGCTACACTTCCAGAAGGGATCCGATACCCTTCGTAAAAGTCGTCCGCTGTTGTAGCATGGGGTAATGCTGTTATGACTTTGTGAGTTAAGGGAGGGGCATTGCAAAACTGGATGTACCTGTAGGCACCACAGGAAACCATCTCACCACTTCTTTCAATGCAGCTTCAAGATATGGGAGAGCAGAACGGACTTCAAACTCTGGCAAACGAGAATTTCCAACGACGAGATCAAGTTCGGCCTGGGCTTTCTCCATGCAGTCAGTATACAGCCATGGCCAGAATGAACGCCAAGGCGGTTCTTGCTGTCTATTATGTATGTATAAGCAATGGAGGGAAATAGTATATCAGAATCCTCACAGTATGTGTGCTGGCTAGGAAATAATCAGCATTATTTTCCACTTCAAGTAAGTCATATAAAATAATCTCACCTCCGAAAATACCACCTGCTACACTTTCGATGACATCGACGTCTTCATCTGCGCCGTCGTCTAGATCTTTACCCAATTCCACCAATGATCAGCTCACGAACGAAGGCAAAGCATTGCCTGAGTCCTAACGTGAAGTTAGAATATGAACGCTATTAATTGAACAAATATTACTAGTTGGAGTTTGACCTGTCTCAAGGTCATTTCGTGAGAGCGGTCGGCCCATTCTCTTGCAGCTGCCGCTATCCTCTTGAAGTTTGCTCCAGGAAACCATGTAGGCACATATTTCACAAGTAAAACTCTTTAATTTCCCTTAATAGCCCCAATTTCAAGGAAACTCACATATAGGAAAATTATTGACAAGAAAGGCCCCTGGTCTGGCAGCTCTAATGAGCAGCTCTGAATTACCGCTCATAGTTTTCACAAGAGTATCATCCTTAGGATTAATCCATAGGCAAATCCCACAACTATCCTTGCAGACATACTAGTTTAAATACGGGATATCAGAGCTGGATAATAAAAATGGAGCAGGCACAGCCATGGCGGTTTTTTGACGTACAGTGTCCCACTACTCTGTAACAGTTTAAGGCTCTGTTATATTATATATATATTATAATAAATAATAATATATATTGTATATAGTGTATATTAAGTACATATATGCTATCTAATATAGTGTGGACACTATAAGTGTCCACAACAGCTCACATGTAACATGCCGGCACATTAGGTGCTGGCATATATCTTTACTTCACACATACATGTACTACCTATATACTCAATAGAGCTTGAGTTCAGTTAGTACTGGTGTGATATAAGATAGATCCCTTATATCTTTTTTTAACTTTCTCCTGAAGTTCTGAGTATTTAACACACAACATAGTTGTGTGGTAGTGCTTTGGGCAAATCAACCTGTATACGCACTTACATGGAAGCGCCACGGGTTAAGAACTTTTCTCAACTGTATTATTTGTATTTATACAAATAATATAGATTACAATGAGCATGCGTTGTAATCACAAGTGGGTGGAGGAGCTGTCCACTCCAGCAGTAGGAGAGGATGAGCCCATCCCAGGGCTCACCATGGGGTAGCTGATGGATCCTTCCCCCTCCTCAGTTGACCCCCAACAGAGCTCTGAGGTGTTCACTCAGGAACACCCAGGTGACCTGAGCACGAGGGTACATGGTCCCCAAACTGTACCTGTCAGGGTACAGTCTCCCATTGGCATTGCAAGTGCTGCTGGTACTTATGCACCCAGTCAATGCCAATTGAGAGTGGCTAAAGCTTTGGGCACAGCTGCTCAAGGTTGAGATCCCCCTTGGGGAATTATTTCCAATTCAGATTCAGGGCACAATCTCAGTGGGGCCCCTGATGAATCTGATCATGCACCCCCTGATGCAGGTGGTACGGAAAATGAGGATGGTAGCTTTACAATTAAAGTTAGCGAATTAAGCACACTCTGAAAGGAGTATGTGGATTTAATGAATCTCAAGGAGAATGGTGAGATTGTATTAGCGGAAGCCATGGAGGCTACTGAGCGGTTGAACACAGTGTTCAACCAGATCAGGACATCCATGAATAGAATGTCCCCAACAACAAAGGACATATTTTTAGTTCCTAAATGCAAGTCTTTGGGGAAGACTATTGAGTCCAGGAATAACTAGGCTCATGACAAAGCAGCTGCCAAGGCTGCTACTGAGCAAATAGTAGTGCAGGGTGCTACTAACATTCCAGTTACTGGAATGTGACAGGAAGAATGGACAAGATTGAAACAATCTCGCAGAGAAACAGACAGTGATGAGAATTCCCTGTCATCAAGAAGGTTGAATATTCATAAGAATATTCACAGTGCTGCTCAAAATGAGCAGAGTTGTAAATAGATAGAACTAGTGGTCAGACACAGTAGTGAGTGACAACGTAGGGAGCCACGACGGAAGAATAAAAGTTTTTATAAGTGGTGGGGTGTGAATCCACGGGATCCCACTGTGTACATGTAATCTACGAGTGTCCGTCTAATAGCATTAGTCATAAATGAGTAGTAAAGTGAAAATAAGAGTAGGCAGCTCCAGTCCGCTGCATATATGCTGCTCTGCAGTCCTAGTAGTCGTATTAAGCCTTATCCTAACAAGAGTGAGGACTCACAGCCATGATGTGCATACTGTGTAAGGTAGGTGACAAGCAAATCTCGCAACCCATTACATAAGCATTTTGTGTCCAAACTTGCTGGTGAATCTCCAGGTGGCACAAAATAGTAATATTAAAAATAGTCAGGGAGGATGTTAGATAATATAATAATGAAGAACTCTCCCTAAATAGATTTTGAAAAAAAAAAAATTGCAGCAGCAGAAACCAAAAAATATTAATTTCTTCCTTTGTGTTCCTAACTGCTTTTCTGACCATTTGGGGGACTTTCACTTTTTCTGACTCTGAGATTTGGCGGTCATGTGATCACTTAGTCAGCATAAGCGCCCATGATGTGTGTCTGTTAGAAACCTCAAAGATAATGGTGTGTAGACTGTTTCTTGCTCCTATTTTTGATACAGTTAATAAGTTCAAGCAACTTGGTACAGACCTGGTATATGCCATGGAAAACTAAAGGACAGCTCCAGAGAGAAGAGAGCCTTAGGAAGGCCCAGATCACATTACAAGCTTCAGGAAGCCCCCAATCCTGAACGAGGTGTCAGAGGCTGTTACTGAAGGCAGTGATAACATGTGTGGAGGTGCAGACATTGCTCCTGCAGAAGAGGCTGTACCAGAATTCACATTTGACTTTGTGGTGGAGTCTGATGATGAGGAAGAGATTGAGGATGGTAATCAGATGGATGGAGAGATAGCAAGTGAAGGGGATCTGAAGCTATTCATCAGGACACTGCAGGAAGCACAGAATGCAGCTCAAGATGAAGAGAGACAAAAAAATGCCAACAAAAAGTGACCAAGGTTTCATTCAGGAAACTCTGAGATCACAGCAAAGACATGCTGCAAATTGAAGACAACTCGAAGCAGAGGGCAAAACAACCTTTATTACCCAATTCTTTCAAGTTTCAAGGGTGCAAACCATGCAAGAAGCAAACCCACCACTGGAACCAGCATCAGGAGAACCAGAATTTGAGGTTGGTACTGGATATACAACTTATTTTATTTTTTAATAATTTTCTTTGACCTTAGATGATGGAAATGCCTGTAACACAGTGTCAGATTGATGATGAGGAAATATTTCAAGGGCCAGATGTTGAGGTGATGGGAATGGATGATTATAACAGTCAGGGGGAAGCACCATTGCCAGCTGTTGAAGAGAAATCACTAACACCTAATGAACAGCTCCAAGAGTTGCTCCAAGAAGTTGGGGATTACAGCCTAGAAACAGCAACAGATGCATCTCTTGCATCTTTGACCTGGTGGGACTTTCCAGCTCTTAGATGAGTCAGAGTCAAGCTATCTGTCCTGTCCAAAGACAAGAAAATTGACATTTTTCTTTGTGGTTGCCTCAGTGCCATGATAGGAGCTTTGAATCTTTATCTGGATCCAACCTTATCCTATGGTTAGCGAGAGTCTTCAGTGCTTGCTGCGAATGCCTCAGGTCATGGAGTTTATCATGCTCAATGCATCCAACAATGGATCCATCATTTTCTGATGTTTGGAAAGCTAACTTTGCATCAATATGGTTATTCTCAATCTGTACTTGAAGATGAAGATTTGTTACGTCCTGATACGGAATACACCTGGTAAGCCGCGCGGAAGTAGTCAATTTTCCAGTTGGAAATGCCAATGACTTGTACTGAAGGGACTTGGCTTCAACTTGTGTGTTGCGCCCTGCACAGTCGTAGGTTGTCCCTACTTCAGAGTTCAAGAGTAGAGTTGAGAGTAAAGCCGTGTGGGAATGAAACCTGAGTGGAAGGACAGACAAGAGTAGAGTCAGCAGATAATACGAGATTCAATTTCTGACTGAGTAAAAGTAGATACAAATGAGCGTATTTAAATATAATTAACTGAGTAGAAAAACATTTGATAAAAAGATAATCTAAGATGAATCATAAAAAGATAATTGGCGTATGATGGTGTGATGATACGCCGTGCAGAGCCGGTGAGAAAATAATGTAAAAGTTGAAGGGTCAAATACATTAGCTGAATGATAAGCGAGAATGAGCACATGGTGCAAAAGATAAAACAGATAAGAAAGATAAAAGAAATCTGATCGGAAAATAAAGGTTGAGTCAACAAGAAATAGTGAGCATGAAAGCTGTGCGGGAGAAGTAAGCTGCACGAGGAAAAGAGTCTGAATGAACGAATACAAAGTGAATGAGTCAAATGAATATAACATGGATAGAAAATAATATATGAATATAAGCCAGTTGGATCAATACTTGACAGTACCCCCTTGTTAAGGACGAACCCATGAGGACATTACTAAAATTAGTTGAAACAACTTCTTGAAACACCTACAGGCTAGCCGAGGTTGGCGTGTGAAGTTTCTGGTTGTCCAGAAGGTATAAGTACCAGTGAGTTTTGAATATTGTGTACTTCAAAATTTTACCCCACAAAATTAGTCATGACCGACACTCCATTCCCTGCCCACATGCTTGCCTGGAAGGCCGCCTCTGCCGTAATCCGCATGGAGGAAATCCCGGTCGGCAACCCTACAAGAACTGTTCAGGGCTTTGCCCCTGATAAAAAGTTTAATGCGCCAGCCCCTAAGTTGGCGTTTGATGATCCTTATGAGGATGATGAGGACCGTCTGAACAAAGTAAGTTTTTTTTTTTTTTTTTGATTTGTTGCACGGGTTTGTCTGACTTTCATATAGGTCAACAAGTATTGGAAGGTGCGTGATAAGGAGAGGCTGCAGAGGGAGGCTTGTTACAAAGAGCTGCTGGATGCTGAAGTGAAGGCTGCCAAGCGGAGGAAGGCTGATGATATCGTGCAGGATGTCAGGGGACGCTTCTAGATTTCTGCCCGGAATATTTCCGTTCGGAACTACCCCTCACATCCACCACCCTCAGGGAGCGATTCTGCACGGGATTCACCCTCAGCACATTCGTCGACTCCTGTGGCCGGAGAGTGGGAGGTTTGGCTGGAGACAGTGGTCATCTAGTGGAGGGTATATGCGCATCTAGTCATAGCGCATGAGTAAGGTGTTGTTTTAGTGCTGGTCGACCGTCAGGATCATTTCATTGTTTCTCCGTTCGCTTCCGCTTCCTTGTTGTCCTTTTCATTGGTTCGTTCCCCTTCCTTTATTGTTTCCGAGTTCATCAGACCATTGTTTATTTTCCTTTCAGGGTTTACGTCTCCGGTTCTGGACGGTATTTAGTGGGCTCACTCTAGCAGAGGCAACCCAAGTCTTTCTCTTTGGATTTCCCCTCTGCTAGGTGAGATTCCCGTCGCATGTATATATTTCGTTCATTTATATATCTTTGGATTTCCCCTCTGCTAGCTCTGCGTGACGTCTGCTCGGCTTCGAGGGTTGCCCTTACAGTGCAGGCAAAAGAGAAGGCTAAGGAGGAAGCAGCCACGCGAGAAAAAGAAAAAGGGTTGGAAAAGGAGAAGACTGTAGAACTGGTAAAGGAGAAGGAGGTGGGGCCGTCCGGTGTTAACAAGGGCAAGGCTAGAGAGATGCCCAAGATGCCTAGGAAAGTGACTCCTAAAAAAGTAAGTCGACATTATTTCCGGTCAGCCTGTATTTATGTCTTTACAGTCCCAAACTGAAGTCCGGTCGGAGTCCGAAGAAGATGAGGATGAAGACAAGCCGCAGTCCTGCATATACTGTGTGAAAAAGAAAATCCCGTGTGTGCCCCAAACTGGCAAGAAAGTTTGCGTTGCCTGCAGGAAGCATAAAATGAAGTGTGAGTTTTTTGACAAGACTGCCTGGGCTGTGATGGATGGGAGCAAACAAGTGGTGGACACCATGTGGGAATTGGCAGGACTGGGAAGGCGTCAAGAAGCCAGCTGGTTGGAGGTGATCTGGCATGATCGCCAGAGGTTCATGATGGAGGTTGAGACGCGGGCAACAGCGGATTTGTCGGCATTGGATGCCAGGTTGCTTCAACTCTTGGAGTTGAAGTCTAAGGGTATTGAAATCCCGGAGGACTTGGAGACAAGGATCCACATGGAGCATGAGGTGATCCAGCGCACCCTCAATGAACAACTAGAGGACCTTACCGTACGGATGGACAGCATCCAGAAGTGCACAGCTTGGACCAAGAATGGGCTCCCAAGGCTCACTCCAGAGGTTCTTCCAGCAGCCATGCAAGGGACCAAAAGGAAGGGTGATAATGAAGGGGACCACACAGAAGGGAGCAAGAAGAAGAAAAAGAAAAAGGTGGTTGAAACAGAAGATGAGGAGTCTACAATGTGGTGAGGGGTAATAGAATCCGGGTGGAAAAGTAAATAGAATTGTAAAAAGGTCAAATTGTAAATAGAATAGAAAATTTGTATAACTGAATTGGAAAAAACTTGTGAGAACATAAAATTGAAATTTCTGGGCGAAAAATAAGAACAGAAAAATGACTTAGCAGAAAAAAATTGAAAGAAATCATAATGCAGAAAGTGGTCCTGGTTTCGCGGGATATAATCAATGAAAATCTTCTATTAGCTCAGAAGTGTTGACTTCAGTTGCTAAAACCCAGTCGGAATCTTGACCTGTACCCTCATAGCCCATCCACTTGACTAAATATTGAAGTTTGCATTTCTGGCGGCGATCTATCTTTGAATCTAGAATTTCGTCAATTTCATAATTGTCTTCTTCTTCATCAATAACAATTGCTGGCGGGGGTGAAATGGTCCGGTCGGGAAATGGGTTTGGAGTTGCTGGTTCCAACATTGAAATATGGAATACTGGGTGCACCGCACGGAAATTATCTGGAAGATGCAGAGTATATGATAGCGTACCAGGCTGAGCAATAATCTCATAGGGACCCAAATACTTCTCAGCCAATTTCTTGGATGGTTGAGTTGTTCGGAAATGTTGGACTTTGACAAAGACTTTGTCACCTATCTTGAATGGGGGTGACGCTGCGCAGTGGCGATCCACTGGTCCTTGGTAGTGTTTCTGCACTTCAAGCATATTGGATTTGAGGTGCTGATGAAGTTCATCAAGATCTGTTGTAAACTCATGGGCCGCGCGGACGCGAGATCCCACTCAGGATAAATAGTGATGTTAGGGTGATATCCCTTGTTAGCAAAAAATGGGGAAAAACCGGTCGTCTCACTAGGAGCATTGTTGTAAGCAAATTCTGTGAGCGGAAGTAGCTCAGACCAGTTGTCCTGTTTTTATTTTATTTTTATGGAGCGTTTAATGAATTGATAAATGTGTAGCATGACCACACTTTAAAATTCTTGCTAGTTATCACTGGCAGATGCCAGGCGGTTTTATGAGAAGAGGGTCATAGGTAAACATAGGTTCATATGGTCATAATATATGCATCCTTCCGGGGAAATGCATTTAGGCACACCAGTCATGCTGGTAGTGTGGGCCTCAAGTTCGGCTTTTCCTACAGTGGCTGCCAGTCCCTTATACCCACTAAAACCCCGGAAATATCTTTTAGGTTTAGACCACGAACTTTCTCCGTGCTCAGGGCCATTCCCCAGGTCTTTTGGACGATGCCCGGAGTGACAGCTTTTTTATTGTAGCATCTTCTATCTGAGCACAGTATGTCCATGTGTATTTTATCACTTATAGCTTTAATCCAGCAGTTTGTGACTTCGTGGTCGGTGACCTTCTTATCAGGTGAGAGTTATGTTCGATTCTCCATTCACATCTTATCTTCCAGATAAGGTAGGCAGATTCAGATATGAGAATTCTGAAAAGGCAGCGCTTTCCTTTATCAGGTTTTCTGTTCCCCGTCATATATTCAGTTAGGCCGCATCCTAGGATAATCCCTATATCCAAGTTTGGCCAGGCTTCTCCAGTCTTTATCCATAGCTTCTTTGCCAGATTCCAGATGATCTTTTGGCCCGTGGACTGACAGTCCAAGAGCATGTGTTCCGTGGATTCAATATCGTCACATTCATGGCAGATGGCTTTGTGAATGCCATTTTGGACGTTAAACCACCAGGTTCCCATGCACAGCGAGTCATGGAGACTGCGCCACAAGAAGTTCCTGGCTTTTTTGTTGATGTCATTATTCCGTATAGACTTCCAGATTCTCCCATTCTTTGGTGTGACTCCAGTCCAGTTAAGAAGGCAATCCTTGACTCTTTCAATCATGTGAGTGGTTCCGAGCCGTTCTCTTTTTTTCCTTGGGCTAATAAGGAACGGTAGAGCAGCGACTGTGATGCTGATGACAGCCGAATCCCTGGGGTTCTTAGGTGGTCTGGGATAGCGAGGTTCAGCATGCTCGGTGGGTCCTTATTCACTCCCTTTTCTGCCTCTCTGTCTGCCCCTTCGTTCCCAGTGATCCCTATGTGGGCCTTAACTTTTGTTAGGAGAGTCTTTGCGGAGTGCCTTCTCATCCAACCCACAACAACCATCAGTAGGTCGTTATTCTGTACTCCTATCCATCCTTTGATTCGTTTTTTCCAAGGTTCACAGTCAGTGCGTCCATGGCATACTGGGAGTCAGTATAGATGGTCAGATCAGCGTCTAGGGGGGCTTTTTGTACTGCGAGCAAAATGGCGATTATTTCACCAGCATTATTCGTGTTGAGCTTGTCAGGTAGCCGGATCACCATATTGTGGTTGTCTCCTGGTCCGTACCATACTCCGCTCCCTGCCCTAGCATTCTCATTCCCATTGTTGGTACAGGACCCATCCGTGTAGACATCAATGCTCTCGGGGTTATCTGGTTCAGACTCACGGATGATTTGGTGAGTAGACACTACCTGTCCTCATGTTAGTATCCTGAAGCTTTCTCAGAGGAGCCCAACTTTCGCCTCAGGTTGGAAAGCTGTTCCAGGCACATTCACAGCACCGTTTATCTCTGCCACCCAGTCTATTAGGGTTCGTGGGTTTTCTGGCTCTCTGGGGTCCCATTTTGGTGGGAGCTTGTTCAGTAGGTGTAGGGCTGCCGTACAGCATTCTACTATGTCTGGGCACCCCTCTGTTTTAGCTTTCATGCAGATGACGCACCGGCAACGCTTTCATGCTGTGTGACTTGGGGGGTAGTCTCTGAGGGTGTATTTCCTTAGGTCACCTACGGTATGAACATTGTGTTTTTTTCTCAGGCAGTTAGCCCACCGATTATTCCATTTGTAGTCCTCTTTTATGGCATGATGATACCATATGGGCATCTCATTTTGGAGGTTTTCTGCTACCTCTGGAGCATCAAGAAGTATACCTGAGTCGACAGCTACATCATACATCCTTTTTAGACTGGCCGGTAGTTTAGAGGTTCTGCCCCGGAGGACAGGCCAGTTCTGTGTCAGTGGGTTCAGTGTGGCTGCTTTATCTATTTTCCTCTGGCCCTCGTTTCTATTCAGGCTATATATATCGTCCGCCAGGAGTGCCCATTGTGCCCTCTCTGGGCCAAAATTTAGGTAAGCCTGTAGCTTCATTATTTCAATGGCTTTATTGCGTAGGGTTATGTCCAGGACTTTCCTGCCACCCTCGGTAAGAGGTTGTGTTAGATAGTCGAAAGCTATAGGTGGCTTTACATCACTTCCCCAATAGAACTTACAGATCATCTTTGTTAGGGCTGTTTCAACAGTGGAGGGCATTCCTTGAACCCATGTGAGGTATTGTGTTCAGGCTCCAACTTCAATATTTATGATATGTCTTTTGCCCTCAAGAGTGGGGTGCCCCCTCTCCCACCTTTTCAGGGCAAGTTCAATTTTTTCTAGGGTAGGCACCCACACACTCGCTTGGTTTGTTTTTTTCCCTACCCAAGCACCTAGGACCCTAATCAGTTCGTCATCTTGTGCAATTTTAATGCTAGCAGGTATGGTGGCTTGTGTTGGGCTTAATTTCCTGTGTGTTTGTAGGGATTCGCAGAAGGTCGGTGACCCTAGAGGGATTAAGGCCGTTTTATTAATGTTAAATACCGCCCCCGATGCTTGGCACCAGTTCCTTAGGAGATCTTGCAGGTAAGACCAGTCGTCTTCCTCTGATAAATAAACTGTCATGTCGTTGGCAAACAGAGTTGCTACTAGCTGTTCGTGATCACCAGGTATCTTGTATCCTTTTAGTAGTGAGACGCGGAGTGTTTCTGCAAGGGACTCAATGGTGATGTTGAATAGTAAGCATGACAGGGGGTCTCCTTGCCTTACGCCTCTCCATACTATGTATCTTTCGCTGATCTCGCCGTTTAGTATAACAACTGTTTTTCCTTTGTACATCTCCTTCACTGTGTTGATGAAGTATTGCAGAAGTCCCATTTTCCCTAGGGAGGCCCATAGGAAATCGTGCCTAATCTTGTCGTAAGCTTTCTCCTGGTCGAGGCACACTATGGCACCATTCTGTTCTGTGGCCTCAGCATGGTTTATGATCATTGTGACGAGTTTGCTCTGATCCATGATATGTCTGCCAGACATGAAGCCAGCTTGATCGCGGTGTATTATGTCCAGGGCGAGCTTCCCAAGGCGGAGCGCAAGCACTCTGGCAAATATTCTATAGTCGCGGTTCAGAACTGTAATTGGCCTATAGTTGCTGATGTCGTCATGGTCTCCTTTTTTATAGATTGGACACATCTGTCAGGGGACACCCCTAGATTTCCGGCCGGAACCTTTCCATCCGGAACTTACCCTCGCATCAACCACCCTCAGGGAGCGATTCCGTGTGGAATTCACCCTCAGCACATTCGTCGACTCCTGTGGCCAGAGAGCGGGAGGTTTGGTTGGAGACAGTGGTCGTCTGGTGGAGGGTATATGCGCATATAGTCATAGCGCATGAGTGATGGGTTGTTTAGCGCTGATCGGCCGTCAGGATCGTTTCATTGTTTTTCCATTCGCTTCCGCCTTCTTGTGTTTCCTTTTCATTGGTTCTTTCCCCCTCCCTTATTGTTTCCAGGTTCATCAGGCCATTGTTTATTTTCCTTTCGGGGTTTACTTTCCCGTTTCCGGACGGTATATAGTGGGCTCACTCTGGCAGAGGCAATCCAAGTCTTTCTCTTTGGATTTCCCCTCTGCTAGGTGAGATTCCCTTCATGTGTATATATTTGTTTACTTATCTATCTTTGGATTTCCCCTCTGCTAGCTCTGCGTGACGTCCATTCGGCTTCGAGGGTTGCCCTTACAGTAGAAAGACTTCCAGTTAGGAACTGGACCCTGGATGTGTCGCCAACATTCCCTCCTTCGCCCTCACAGATGAGAGCCCTGACGTGAGTGAAGCAACCACCCCGGAGTCCCCTTCCCAGCAGCCACTTGGAATTCCGTATGGAAATCTACCAGCCATGACCACTGAAGCTGAACGGTTGAATGCTTTGGAGCTGATGCTGGCGGAAGAACATTTGAAGACCGAGCGGATTGAGAATCAACTACAACAACTTATCGAGCTATTGAATCCAGCACAGGCAGCTTCTGAACCGGCCCCGCCTGGAAACACCCCCTCTGTACAAGTTATGGATGAAGATACCCCGTCGGAGATGTTCGTGGGCAGAGGTTTTCAAGTTCGACCCTCTAACCCTTCGGATTTTGATGGCGACCGCGAGAAAGGCCAATCCTTTCTCAACTCCTGCAGTCTTTATTTTTCGATTGCTGGATGGCCTTTCAAGACGAGCAGGCTCGTATTAGTTGGGCTTTAACTTTCTTTAAGACTGGCCAGGCTGCCAGTTTCACTGACTGGATTCTCAGGACTCAATCCCGCACGGGCAAGCCCTACTTCACCAACTGGAGTGCCTTCGAATTGGAGTTCAAGAAATGTTTCACGCCTTGAAACAGACAGGTCACCACCATCACACAATTGGAGGGATCATCATGGTATCAAGGTTCAGATTCAGTGGACGAGTATGCCGATCGGTTCCGGGAATTGGTTTTCCATTCAGGATATGTCGACGAAGCCAATCTAGTAGTCAAGTTCAAGAAGGGTCTCAACAAATCCTTGCGAATGACGGTGTCGACGACGGACCCGCCCCTGGCCTTTGACAATTTGGAAGCATGGATTGAGGTGGCTCAGAGAGTAGCGGATGCGAGGGAGACTAGCAAGGTGTTCGAGGAGAATATCTGAGCGGTAGAGAAACCATCTCCGCATGAACCCAAGGCTCTCATGAATGTTCCAAGGACACTGCCCCCCACCCTGCCTGCCAGGATGTTCAACTATCAGACTCGACTCCCATCCCCTGTCGTCAACACTCGCCCTGAACCCACCAAGATTCCGGACAGCCCCGTGCCTATGGATGTCAACCAGACCCGCGGCAAGGCTAGCATATCCAACATTGTATGCAGGCGTTGCGGTAAGACAGGACATATAGCCAGGTTTTGCGACACCACTTTCGATGTTCGAAGCCTCACTGTCGAGGAGAAGGAGGAGCTTTTGTATGGACTCATGGCCGACCTTAACATGTCTGAAAACACTGGAGCAGAGCCAAACAAAGAAGAAGAAGTTGTTTCCGAGCGGGAGGATTTTGCGAAGGGCGACGAGTGAACACTGCACCCTCGTTGTCTGTACATAATCGTTTCTCTATATTGAATAAAGTTTCTACTACTACCCAATATCCCCAGTCTGAGAAACCATTATTACAAGTCGCAGTACACCTTCCCGTTTCCACCCGGAATAAGACTCCCTTCTATCAACATCCCGCATGGGAAAGACGGCTACCTACCAACTATGTGTTAGCCGCGACCCCCAGTTCAAAGTCTCTGTCTCTCAAGGTCTCTGTTCAAACCACTGACATGGGCGAAGTATTCACCATGCCCGCGTTGGTCGACTGTGGAGCCACTGGTCAATTCATGGATGCTGATTTCGTTCACTGTAACTGACTCACCACGCGCAAACTCGCCCACGCGATCCCGGTACTTAATGTGGATGGAACTCGAAACGAGGGAGGCTCTGTTACAGAAATCGTGGACCTGATATTACGCTACAATGATCATACTGAGCAGACTTCCTTCACGGTCACCAACTTGGGGAAACAGGACATGATTTTGGGATTCACATGGCTTGAAGAGCATAACCCAGAAATCGACTGGCAAACCAAGGAAGTGAGGATGAGCCGCTGTCCCGATAAGTGCCTCACATGCTGAATGGAAATTCGCAAGGAAGCTTCCGCCCGGAGACACAAGAAGAAAGTTGAAGTACACCGCCTTCTGAAGTGCCGCTCGGGTCCGCACCCTGCCTTTGTAGAAGGAGCCGACGATGACGATGATGAATCCGATGTCAAGGATGACTCACCATCAGCCATAGATGATGAGGCGAACTCTGTTGCGCCGGAGGACAGATTCGAAGAAGGTGATCAGCTTTTCTACATCAATCTCCTGATGGAAGAAGAGTTCATCCACGCCACCCAGACTGTTTCCTCTTAATTGGCCGAAGCCCATAGCAAAAATGTCAAGGCAGAGATGCATATACCAGAGTATTTGCGTGAATTCGAGGACGTCTTCTCCAAGAAGTCTTTCGATTCACTTCCGCACGAAAAAATATGGGACCACGCTATAGAGTTAATCCCAGACGCGAAACCCACGAACACCAAGGTTTACCTGCTGTCCCCCATGGAACAGGCCGAGTTGGATGCTTTCCTACAAGAGAACTTGGACTCTGGACGGATCCGCCCCTCCAAATCCCCAATGGCCTCCCCGGTATTCTTCATCAAGAAGAAGGACAGGACCTTACGGCTGGTACAAGACTATCGAGCATTGAATGGGATAACTATCAAGAATTGCTATCCTATTCCATTGATTTCCGAACTGGTCAATCAATTATGCAGTGCGAAGTACTTTACCAAACTGGACGTCCGGTGGGGATACAACAATGTGCGGATCCGGAAGGGAGATGAGTGGAAGGCAGCCTTTCGGACGAATCGGGGTCTCTTCGAGCTGTTAGTAATGTTCTTTGGTCTTTGCAACAGCCTGGCGACTTTTCAGACGATGATGAACGACATCTTTCATGACCTGATCATGGAGGGAGTTGTATGCGTGTATATTGACGATATTCTCATTTTCACCAAGACTATCGCTGAAAATAGACGGATCACCAAACTGGTACTTCAACGTTTGAAGGAACACAAGCTCTACTGCAAGCCTGAGAAGTGTGAATTCGAACGGATGTCGATCGAGTACCTGGGCCTTATCATCTCTGAAAACTGAGTGGAAATGGACCCTGTCAAAGTCGCAGCTATCACTGAGTGGCTGGAGCTGAGCGGAAAGAAAGGAGTTCAATCGTTTGTAGGTTTCGTCAACTTCTACAGATGGTTCATCAAGGACTTCTCTCACCATGCGTGTTCCCTCTTCGACCTGACCAAGAAGGATGCCAAATGGAAGTGGACCCACACGGAACAAGAGGCCTTCGACAAACTCAAGCAGCTTGTAACAACCACACTGGTTCTCATGCTCCCTAGTGATACAGCACCTTATCGTTTGGAAGCCGACTCTTCTGATTTTGCGACCGGGGCCGCCCTCTCTCAACTTTCGGAAGCGGACGGAAAATGGCACCCAGTCGTGTTCATGTCCAGGAGCCTCAGCCCGGTGGAGCACAACTATGAGATTCACGACAAGGAGATGTTGGCAATCATTCATGCACTAGATGAGTGGCGACATTTCCTAGAAGGGGCCCAGCACAAGTTCGAGATCTGGACCGACCACAAGAACCTGCAGTACTTCATGACGTCGAAAAGTCTCAACAGATGTCAAGCCAGGTGGTCACTCTTCCTCTCTCGTTTTGACTTCACGCTTCACCACAAACCCGGACGGACGATGGGCAAGACAGATGCACTTTCCCGTCAGGAAGACCATGGCTCAGGCAATACAGACAACAAGAACATCACACTACTCCGGCCAGAAATGTTCAACATTAGGGTGTTGGAAGGGATCACTGCGGAAGGAGAAGAGGGAGAGGTTCTGAGGGATATTAGGCGAGGGATGAAGGATGTGGAATTGGAAGAGGCGGTGGCAAAGGGAGCTGAAGAGATGAAGAAGACCAATGTCAAGTCTGTGCGGACGGCGGAATGGACGAAATCAGACAGATTATTGTTGTTCAGAGGCAAGATATACGTTCCGCCTGATCCTGAACTATGTCAAAGAATTGTTTTCCAACACCACAACTCTAGGATTGGAGGGCATGCAGGACAGTGGAAAACTCTGGAATTGGTTACGTGCAGCTACTGGTGGCCTCAAATGTCAAGATACATTGGTCAGTACGTCAAGACTTGCAACCTCTGTCTTCGTATGAAGATCCAAAGGCAGGCCCCAACCGGAGAACTTGAACCCCTACCTGTCCCAGAGGCCAGGTGGGATACAGTCAGCGTAGACTTCGTAGTGGAACTTCCGGACGCGCATGGTGCAGATGTCATTATGAATGTGGTAGATTCTGTGAGTAAACGAACTCATTTCATTCCTACAAACACCACTACCACTGCACTCAGAGCCGTGCAGCTTTATCTCAACAATGTCTGGAAGCTACATGGCCTCCCCAAGCAAGTCATCTCTGACTGGGGCCCCCAGTTCGTCGCCAAGTTCACCAGAGAGCTTTAACGGATGCTAGGCATCAAGCTCGCGGCCACAACAGCTTACCACCCTCAGGCTGATGGTCAGACTGAGCGGGTAAACCAGGAGTAGGAACAATACCTGCAGCTTTTCATTAACCAGTGGCGAGACGATTGGGATGAACTCTTACCCATGGCTGAGTTCCAGTACAACAACCATGTTCACTCGTCGACCCAGCACACGCCTTTCATGTTGGATTCCAGACGGAATTTGCGCATGGGCTTTGAACCTCAACAACCGGCTTCGAGACTGGAGACTGTCAATGAGTTCAAGGATCGGATGCAGGAATCATTGGAGGAGGCAAAGGCGGCCCTTACCAAGGCCAAGGATGACATGGTGCAGTACTATAACCGTCGGAGGACTCCCCCTCCAGAATATCAAATCAGTGACAAGGTCTATCTGAACGCCAGCGACATCAAGACCACCAGGCTGTCTCAGAAACTCAGTCATTGTTACCTGGGTCCATTCAAGATCATAGGCAAGCCCGGTCGACATATGTACAAGCTTGAACTTCCGCTCGGAATGAGGCGCATACACCCAGTCTTCAACATTGTCAAACTCTTGCATGCACCCCCAGACCCAATTCCCGGACAGAAGTTGAATCCACCTCCCCCACCGGAATTGGTCGATGGAGAAGAGCATTATGAGGTCAAACAGGTGCTGGATAGCAGGTTATTCCATAATCATTTGGAGTATTTGGTTAAGTGGAAGGGTTATGGGTATGAGGAGAACTCATGGGTGGCCGAGCGAGATATGGCCACGTGGGACTTGATCACACAGTTCCATCTCACTCATCCTAACACCCCTCGTTGCATTCGCACTACAGCTTTCAACTCCCTGGATTTTCGACAACTTCGACATGTTTATGCGTCGAGGATGCCGCATTCTAGAGGGGGGGTGATGTCAGGGGACACCCCTAGATTTCTGCCCGGAACCTTTCCGTCCGGAACTACCCCTCACATCAACCACCCTCAGGGAGCGATTCCGTGTGGAATTCACCCTCAGCACATTCGTCGACTCCTGTGGCCAGAGAGCGGGAGGTTTGGTTGGAGACAGTGGTCGTCTGGTGAAGGGTATATGCGCATATAGTCATAGCGCATGAGTGATGGGTTGTTTAGCGCCGATCAGCCATCGGGATCGTTTCATTGTTTTTCCATTCGCTTCCGCCTTCTTTGTTTCCTTTTCATTGGTTCTTTCCCCCTCCCTTATGGTTTCCAGGTTCATCAGGCCATTGTTTATTTTCCTTTCGGGGTTTACTTTCCCGTTTCCGGACGGTATATAGTGGGCTCACTCTGGCAGAGGCAATCCAAGTCTTTCTCTTTGGATTTCCCCTCTGCTAGGTGAGATTCCCTTCATGTGTATATATTTGTTTACTTATCTATCTTTGGATTTCCCCTCTGCTAGCTCTGCGTGACGTCTGCTCGGCTTCGAGGGTTGTCCTTACAACATCCAACCTAGATGGAAGTCAGTCCCACTCCTTATACCGGTATTTTCTACACTGTTAAAGACTTTTTTAAACAGCTGTACAATGTCAAAGGCCGGCAAGTCATTCTTGATGTTTTTTAGAATTTCTTTAAGAGTGACTTCCATATTTCATAAGGTATGCCATCCATTCCTGCTGCGGTCCCGTTAGGTAGGGACTTTATGGCCGCATATATCTCCTCCTTTGCAATTGGAGTCAAACTTTCCGGGTGGAGGTTGAGGTTTACGGTGGGTTTCAAGATATTAACAGCATTCTGTATTCGTTCGGAACGCTGTGTTTGGTCTTTGTTCAGACTTATGCCCTTGGTTTGTAGGCTGTCGTGGTAGGATCTAGCTATGGCTGCCATCGCTCTTGACATCCTTTCACGGGGGCTGCCAGGCAGTTTCTCATGGTCTTTTAGGGCTATTATCAGTTCCTTTGGAGTGCGTTCTTTGTTTAACTCAAACCAATATTGACTTATGGTCTCCCCTTCCAGTAAGTTCCGGGCATGCACATTTGACCTCTTTTTGAGGTGGAGTTTCCTTTCAAGGTCACGGATATCTTCCTGCAGAATTGCCATTTGCAGACTGTGTTCTTCTTCAGGTATGTTTGGGGCATTAGTTATGTCTTCGAGGTTTTTCTTTTTTTGGGCAAGCATTGTACTGATTGCACACGCCTTTCTAGTGGATTGGCATCTAGCCAATTTTAATATGTCATCTTTGAATGTTTTATATTCCAGCTGTATGTCCACGGTGTCTCCTATTTGGATTTTCTCTTGTACTTGCATTCCTAGAGCGGCTATCTTTGCTATGAAAGTGTCGTTCTCGAGCATAAAGGGTGGGATTGCCCACCTCCCCGGGCCCTGGGACGGGTTTTTTGGGTTTAGGAAATGCATGGAGATGAGGTCATGGTCAGCGTTTTGGAGCGGCGTGGCCTGGATGCGCCACTCGCAGCTGAACTTGTACAGTTGGTCTCTCGCATATATGTGGTCTATTTGTGAGCAGCTTGTACCCTGCATATATGTGTATTCAAGTTTTCCAGGATGGGTCTTCCTTCAACTGTCTCTTATGCTGAAGTAGGCTTTAAGGCGTTGGAGGCTTGCGACAGCGGCTGCTCTGTCTTCATGGGGGGGCTTCCGGTCTGCGTAGTCCTCAACAATGTTGAAGTAGCCCAGCATTATGTCAGAATGGGCTAAACATTTTTGTTGCCAGTAGTTCTGTATGAGGTTTCAGAAGGCCGCATTTTCGGCAGGGGCGTTTGGGGTGTACACTCCAAGTATATGCATGGCAGTACCTTCCACTCCTCGCCACGGCAGCTTTAGGAGTAGTGCCCACCCGGGGATTATTTCGACTGTTTCTACCTCTTGCCAGGGTACGTGTCTTTGACTAATGATGAACACTATACCTTTTGAGGCTGGATGATCTGGGTCATGTGAGTTTACTATGAGCAGTTGTCTATCAAACAGCCGTTCAATGTCTGGCAACATTCCATCGTTGATGTGCGTTTCCTGTAGACTTAGTATGCCTATGCTTTTATCATGCATTAATTGGTTTAGTTGGGTCCATTTATCTCTGGAGCCGTGTGACTTGCCTCCATGCATGTTTTGTGAGGCAATCGTTATCCCACCCTTGAGCTTTTTCTTAGGTATGGTGTGTACATCCACATTCGGTGGACTTCTAGGAGGGTTTCCCAGAGGCTGAGTTCTGACAAGAACTCCCTCATCTCGTGAGGAGGACTTGTCATCTGTCGGACCATCCGAGGAGGATCCAACAGGCCGAGGAGAGCCTGTGTGGCTACTACCGTTGTCCTTACACTATGAGCACCACCATATTTAGGCACGGAAAAATATATGAAAAAATATTTCGTCGATCCTACTTTAATTTAGATTTAGGAAGCGGTAAATGCTGTGAGAATCTCGAATTTTGGATAATTATTCTCAGAGGGAAAGGTGTAATAAAGCCTCAGCAAGCCTGGTGTTTGTCAGGGAGAAAATTTAGAGAAAAACTGCGAAAAATATCGAATTTATTTAGAGTAAAAACTTTCTTAAAAATTCCCAACTAACCTCAGATTGTCCATCAATGAGCCATTCTTTTATTGCAAATATAAACTATAGTAAATTCCACACTCTTAATCACTTTCTATTGTATATAATGTCAAATTCTGCTTGGCTTTAGAGTGGTTCTTTATAGAACAAATTTCAGAATTTCTAATCCCAATTACCTGAGGAAGATCCTAGAAAAATTCTCCTTTTTCCAACACCCATTTTCCACCTGAAAAAAGCATGACAAATCATCACTTAAAATTAGCCTAAATGTTTAGCCTGATTTTGCATGCATTTTCTGCCACTTATACAGAGGAAAATTGCTTTGGGAAAAATTAGAATTTAACCATGAAAGTGTTGGCATTTTCAAGGGACAAAATTCCAGCTGTACCAATCATTTCACTAGCTTAAAATTCCTCATTTTCAAAACATTTGGCAGAGACAAAATCAGAAGAATATCAACATTCTTACAAGCTTTTGGACATAATTTCAACATGATTTATCTGTCTTTTTAATACCATTTACTGAGTAAGAAATACAAGCTTAATGGTAATTCTTTCATGGATTTTTGTGCACCAGAATTGGCTCACAATTGAGATTTTAGCCATAATTTTCTGGTATTTTTTGACATGCAAAATTTATAGAAAATTGGAATCACTGAAAGGATTTTTTGAGTTTTTCCCTAAGGCCAAATATCTTAATATCCGTAGTATTAGGTCGTCATCAAAGATATGTGCAGTAGCCAGCCGCATATCTCCTCTGACCCTAGGGAAGCGAGATCCGGACCGGGGTAATTCCTTGAGGTGGGTGGCAATACCAGCTGTTTCAATATCAAAGTTGTGGTTAGTAGTCTATTTATTTGGGGCATGCGAGCGACTGCCACGTGTACCCTAGCCTGTCATATACCTGACAGGCAAGGTCGACCAGACTGCTGAGGGAGCAGCGTAAACGTTAGGTCATTTAACATGTGGTTATATTTCTTAGCCTACCACAAGGCTCTATTCACTGTTGTTGATGGCTTTCCTGGGCAAGCAGTATATTTAGGTCAATGACTTCGGTGCGATATAAAGGTTGAGTCTGAAGTTGAGTTGCATCAACTCTTTTTGCTATTTTAGTCAGATGATACTATTATTATTATTATTTATTATTTTCCCTTCTCGGATTATATGTCTTTGATCTCAGTGAGGCGTACTGGGGGAATGTGTGTATTGCAATGGGATGTAATAAATAAATACAGGACTAGCGTGCTTTGGCTAGGGTGGGTATTTTCCTTGCTCTGGGCAGAGAGGGGAGTGGTCAAGCAGTGCCCCTGCTCCTCGCACCACTTCTGAAAAGGCCACGTCCCCTGCTACGACCCCTGCCACGACCCCTCCCGTGTCCTGCATTTCCTAGGAAGGGGTTACTATCATCATCGGAGCTATCGTCATTTGTACCTGGCTGGGCAGAGTTGTTGGGAGCGAACTGATGGTGTGTCAGCCACCCTGGGAAGGACGGGAAAGGGCAGATCTCCTTCGGATGATCGTGTCCTTTGCAAATAACACAGATGAAGCTTGGTCGGACTGGGACGGCGACATTTTTGTCCAGGAAGTAGGTGGTGGACTGGAAGAGGGATAGCCAGTTTCTGTAGCCTTTTCTTGTGACGGACGGGGGCTTCATGTGGATGTTAAAATAGACCCTGGACCTGTCAGTCTCAAGTATTCTGATACCTTTCGCAGATATAGTACTGCATAGCGCTGCTATGTATGCGCCAGGAGTCACAGGAATATCAGGGGGGAGGGATAAGTTATCGTGGTGAATGATAAGGTATGACTTGAGCTGCTCATAGCCTTCAAAAAAGGCTCGGAGTTCGGCCGCCACCCTAGCCTCATGTAGTCCAGGTTCGAGGTTGATCCGGCTAAGGGTGACCGCAAACCAGGTGGGTTGCGGGTTCCAGTCTAGCACCCTGTATACTAGGGTCTCGTTGTTCCAGATGCTCCGCTCGATGAGCATTAGTTTCTGTTCCGCGGTAAGGCCACATATCATGTGGGGAAAAGCAGGACCTCCTGGTAGGCGATGGGTAGGGGGGAATCCCACTAGCACTTCAGCGTTTAGGTTTCCCGTTACAGTTCGTATATGCACCTCGATGGCCACAGCTTGGGCTCCCTCGAGATCAAACCGTCTGTTGAGGGTGTATGTGATGCAGTCATGTAGCGTGGGAGCCGTATCTGTACATATGATACATAATGTTGTGATAGTTATCTATCTGTCATGAGTAGGGGTTGCCGACATAGCGGTGGGACCGAAGCTCATTTTCATGCTATAAACAGACTATTGTAAATATGGATAGACAGAACGAATAGACAGAACGATTCTTTTAATATACAAAGTAGTCAGTGTTTATAAAACAATAATAGGCTTCAAGACAGTCATAGCTATCAGATAGTACTAGCTAGCTATATGTAATCGCTGTCAGAGGATTCGCTATCACTTTGCATTTCCCCTGCATCGTCATGATCCCCATCCCTCTCTAGCAATACAATCTGCTGGAGATTCAAAGACAAAG
>KN837088.1:1090001-1113737 GCA_000827215.1 Sphaerobolus stellatus SS14
TTAGTATTGGCATTAGAGCCAAAGTTCATATTGGCATTAGAGCTGTTGCTCGTACTGGCATTAGAGCCAATGCTCATACTGGCATTAGAACCGAAGTTCGTATTGGCATTAGAGCCGATGTTCGCAAAGGTATTAAAGCAGGGATTAATATTGGCATTAGAGCCTGGGTTCATATTGGCATTAAAGCCGGAGTTTTTATTGTCATTAAAGCCTGGGTTTTTATTGGCATTAAAGCCAGGATTTATATTGGCATTAAAGCCTGGGTTTTTATTGGCATTAAGGCCTGGAGATACATTATTACAGCTGATAGTATGGGCAGGCGAGGTAGGAACAGGCAGAGGGCGATTCGACATGGTGGAGAGCAATAAGACGAAGCGAACGCAAAAAAAAGCGCTCGTGGGCAGAGGGCAATTCGGACACATGATGGACTGAGATAAGAAACCTACATGTGCAAATAGCACTAAACAAGCACATGCATCAATAAGCGCTCGTGGAATCCGAGATGACCGAGAAAAATTTCGTTACCTATTAGCGTAGGAACCAAAGCGGAGCTTCGGTAATGATATATCATAGTGACTACTTAGCATTTGCCTGTGATGTATCATGCCTGATAGCCAGAAATTCAATTATTTACATAATATCTCCCAGCTAGCCATGATGTATCATGCCTGATAGCTGGAAATTCAATTATTTATGTAATATTTCCCAGCTAGCCATGATGTATCATGCCTGATAGCTGGAAAATCAATTATTTACATAATATTTCCCAGCTAGCCGTGATGTATCATGCCTGATAGAGACATTATATAATATATTTTTCGCTTCCCAGCTAGATAAACAATTTCTTGATAATATTTTGGCCCACTGGTGCTATAATTAATATGGCTGAACCACATGCATTTATTCCCTTACCTTGCCTTTACCATTGTAGCCTCCTATAGCTCTGCAAGCTCTGCCTGGTGATGCATGAATACATTCCAAAATGCAGGGGGAACTAATTGCTTTGTATACCCACAGCTTTACCCTCCCCTGCCGCTTTCCCACTTCCTGGATTTATGTAATTGGATATAGGATTTCATCCTCTAATACAGTAGTGTCTACACACTTGCCTTAGTCTATGCTAGAGCATCCAACGACAATACCATCCGGAAACTATTGCATGTTGCTGTCTCTGACACATTGGATGACATCCAACAAGCAGCTGTGACTGTCCTTGCATTCTTGCTGTTCAAGAATCCAAGCGTTGTTCCTGTATTGTCCAACTCCTTAGCGAGAGTTATAATCCCCACGTAAGATGTGGCGCCACTCCTGCTCTCAGTATTGCTTGTGCAGAAACAGGCTTGCAGTATGTGATATTAACCTATATTATGATTAAAACTCACTCTGGATCCAGGACACGGTGGAAATCCTTGAGGTGATGACCGAGGATCTTGTTGACTTTGTTCATTAGGCACATTTATTGCCCTGGGCATGATTCTCATCCCACAGTCTGAAGCATCATCACTTTACATGAGTTCAGTCTGCACTCTATATACGAAGACTGTCTTGGACAAGCAAGAAGACCCCATGGGTTGTTTCAGTGCAGCTCTTGGACAAGGGTTCATTGACGCTGCTGGTCACAGCGTCACCATCAGACTTCAAAGCCGTGCTGGCAGTCGTAATATGAGTGCTATTGTTGGCATGGCTCTGTTCTGTCAGTTCTGGTACTGGTACCCATTAGCTCACTGTGCTACTCTTGCATTTGAGCCAACAGGTATTATTGGATTGAATGGTGATTTGAAGGTGTGTTTTAATTACTATTAAAGAAAGAGTATATGCTTACAGTACACAGTCGATTGTTACCATCTGACATCTTGGTGGAGCTGATTCACGTCGGTCAAGCCACAGCCGGTGACTCACCCAGCCTCAGCAACTACACATTGCAATAATATACATCTAATCAAACTGACTTTAGTGAGAAAACCTACAAGGGGGAACATCGTTCTACAGTGTATGTACTAGTACAAAGGGTCCCTGGCGGTGTGGTTCAGCAGGCCAGATTGGGAACCTCGGCTATCGGGATGGTAACGATTGACTGTTCCCTGATATGGTTACATGGATGTGGACGTATTTAGTCTCCTAAGTTCGACTTTGTTTTGAACACATGTCCAAGCCTATATGCCTATCCCCAGCTTTCTCATGTAAGAACCATGGCGTAGATTAGCTTTTTATTTGACACTTAGTTATTTACTTGTATTCACTATCTCCATTCTGCTTGAGCCCTACCACCTCCGCTTCCAGTGTCCTTTCACGGGCATTATGTATGTGAGGTTTTCAGATTGACATCCAAAAAAGGAAAATGCCTATGTGGACATCGTCACAGTATGAAATTAGAACAAGGGTAACTAAACTAAGTTCAAGGCAAGTAAGTACAAAAACGAAAAAAATGAGTATCTTAATCTAAATCAATTTCTGGCCCTCTTGCTTCGAGTCATTTTTCCAGGAGCAACTCCCATCTCAACCTCTTCCACATTCTTCCTCTTCCTTCCACCTCCGGAGGCAGTATCTTTGGAGACAAACTGCTCAAGGACCCAAAGAACGTCAGCCACAGCTTTGTGCCAAGTTGATGTTTGTTTGACTTCTCCCCACCAGGCGAGTGCAATTACTACTTGAAATATACCGTTAACACCTGCAAGTTTTAACTCATCAACATCACCGCCTTTGTTTAGTAACTTCTTTCCACCACGCCACTCAGGCTGTAATTCATACCACCACTGCCACCACTGCCGTTCAAAATCTTTGACAGCTATGTCTTCAGCAGCAAGCCCTTTCCCTACCTCTCTCCTCCACTGTATCCACCAGCCAACATGGCCAGGATGATTCTTGCAAGGGTATAGTTTCTGGTGGGATGAACGATAAGGTAAGCTTTATAATACAAGCGTAGAAATACACTTGGACTCACCCTGACTGCTCCTTCCAATGAACCCTCTGCGTACTTGATCTCCCAGCACATCCATGTGTTTACTAAGCACTGAAAGCTCTCATTGAGCTTCAAGTCCACCAACCATTTGCCATGTGGTATGAGCTTCTCAGGTAGATCATTGTAGCTAATATCGTTGATAACTGCTGAATGGACTTCCATTTTCCCATTTATCTTCTTCCTGTTGCCCTTTCCCTTGGTGGACTTTGATTCTGGAAAGGTAGGCGGTGTGGATGTCTGAGCTGACATAAGGTTCCTCACTGGCCCCATAGGCACCCGTAGGGCACCTCCAGAGTCTGAGGTAGTGTTAGCTGCCTTCGTATTGAGTGCTAATAGCTGAGGATCGATGGTAGAGGGGACAGCAGTGTCAGCGGATGGGCAGAGATCCAGCGGGACAGCCATTGTGAGTGGGATAACAGGGAAGCATGGACGATACAGATCTCCTGAAGGACCATATGGATCGCCATAGGGAGGTCCTTTGTCGCTGAGCATGATACTATTGGGGTTATGTGGTATCATCCCAGGCATGTCGTGTTCCTGATCTGTGTCGTTATTGATAGCTAAGCCATCTGTTGGTAGGTTATATAATCCCTGAAAACTTGTCCCAAAAAGCTGAGCAAAACCCCCCGTAATGTCATCATTGTTCATATCGACATCCCCATACACTTGCGTTGGCTGACTTGCTATGCTTGACAGGCTAGCTGAAGTGTTTGATGTGGTTGATGTGCCTGACATGTTTGATGTGCCCGACATGTTTGATGTGCCCGAAATGTTCAGGAGCTTTAGCAGTACGTCATGGGCAGCATCAGGAGATGTAAATGATTCCTTGCTATCCTGAATATCCTTCAATGACCTAGTTCCAACAGCAGGGAGACCATCCATTGATATGTCTCTGGACATTGCTTGCTTCAAGTCTTCTGTTTTATTGTTGTCACCATCCATGTTGGAGGGATTCAAAGCACGGCTCCTACATTCATCCGCAGCTACAGCTATTGTGAGTACAAGCAACCTGGTCCATTATAACTAGAATACTCACTATAACAGTGCCTAGTGTATGTGGTAAAGCTTTGGATGAAGTCGTCAAATTCATTGGGCTTGGCTTTTGAGTATGACCGTCCTGACAAGGTACTGCCGCAATGAAAGCTAAGGTGCATGCTCATCAATATGTATCATCATTAGCCATAACCACTGATACATACCTCAGGGTGTCTATCCTGCCCCTGTCTGCAGGATTTGGACCTCCCAACACCAGCATACCCCAAAGGCCCGATATTTTACACAATGCTGTCAAAAGCGGGAGCGCAAGGGCATGAGCCTGTTTGACACCACTATACATATGTTGAGCTAAGTAGAATCCATTAATGACAATGTGAAACTCGCTTACGCTTGATAGTCTTCAGCAGTCTTGGGCTCAGATGAAGCATTTGCCTCACGATTTTTGGCCTCCACTGCTATGCCTTCTGCATGACACTGCGAAAGCTGGGTCTTGTACTTGTCCGTCTCATCCTCTAGAAGCTGCTTCGCAAAGGCTTTCCTGTCGTTAACTCCGGCTTTCAGTTTATTGTCTCTTCACGTTCCTTGAGGTAAGTGTTGTATTTCGTCTGGATTTCTACACCACGATCTATCAAGTACAACTCCACTAGTTGCTTAGCTCGTCCAGGTTTCGATGCTTCTGGAGTGAGCATTTTGCTCATCTGTTTGATTGCCAATGTAGTTTGAGGACCATTACCACCGACTGCTGCCTTCTGTCTTGCCTTACCACTACAGTAGCGGTACCAACTTTGAAGTTGCTAATGAGAAGAGTGAAGTTAGTACATATGGAAGGAGGCTACAACTATGAGTGCACACCAATTCCTTAACCTTTCGAGCATCTTCAAAGACCATCTTTAATGCAGTTGGCAGACTCTTTGTATCGGTATATGGCATCACATTCCCATCAGTGTCACGTCGATCCTCCTTCTCTGCCAAGCTAACTCTCCAATTGGGTCCCCATATCGCATCTGAAGTTGGCCATCGTTCCTCCCAGCCAACATAGATATCATGCCAGAAGTCGCCCGATGTATTGTCAACTTGGTGGTCCATGAAGGCAGGTAGAGAAAGCGCGAGCCACTGGAACTGTTCTGGAGTTACTTTACTGTGGGCACCCATGACTTTAAGTTTGAAAGTAGTATGAAGCTAAAAGAATTGGACGGTGGCTATTGCTGACTGGGTGCACATTGCGGTTGTCATGTACGCGAACATTCTAACTGTAGACGCCTGATGGCATTGGCAACAACCCACCATTCACTTGTTTGACTATGGAGCACAACATTGAGTGCATACCAAATGGGTCTAGTTGGAGACATGAACCTTAAGAAATATTCAGAAGAATCTTATGAAAATGTTTCTTTGAGGTGTGGCTCCTGTAATATATATATGTTCACCTAGCTAGCCCAAATATAGCTGGCTTTGGTTAAAATCATATTCATTTAGAATACCTATGCTCTATAAACTCTCAATTAAACATTCATTCCCAAATCTCTCATAAATGCCTTGGAACACATACCGGTATATGTTTCTTTGTCTATCTTGCCTCTGTCTTGAGGCTATTTTCAGCTCCACTAAAAATAGGAATGACACGCATTGCTGCCTCTTCACATTCTCTCTCACCCTCCTATCACTTCATCCTTGTCCTCCTCTCTGCAATTTCCAAATATTCGTTATGAAGGGACGTCATCCTCCCAAGAAAAAATGTAATATTGAGTATCAGTGGAAGCAACAGAAGCGAAGATATGAGTGAGTGCTCTATCGCTGTGTCCTTAACCATACTGAAGCCGTATCTTCAGCCATAAAGTTGAGCTAATCGAAAAGCAGCAGATTTATAGGAGACAAAAGGTAAGGTCTCATCTTATGTCCTTGCCATGCCTATTTATTATTTTGTGGTAGGCATTGCACCAACCCAATCACAGCATCATATCGAATTTAGCAGCTTGACTGGAGGATATAACCCTCGAACAACATCCATATCCTGTACGTACTTAGAATCTGTCTCTCTTATCTTATTCTTATCTCGATTCTGTCATTAGAGTAATCTTTTATTTGAACTATATCTGACGCATCACATCAAGCATGAGGCTGAGACTGAGACAAGGCCTACACGGCGACGTATGTCTAAAGCTAGTAACAGGTAAATATTTCGTCACTTAGTTATTAATTAATCAAACTGGCTTGCTTCACTCACTCTTGCTTTGATAGAAACACTAATAATGATTGCCAGCCAAATGATGAAATCCTGTTCTCTATCAGCTTTACCAGTTTGCACAATTTCACTTCTATAAACGTGCCATCCTTGCGACATTCCGAACCTATGTATATTGTCATGGAACTCCAGTTAATTACATAATAGTCTTCCCACTGTGTCATGTCAGCTTGGCAAACGCTGAAGGTGTTCTGGACCTTCCAACTTGTGGCCGAGAAGGCATTCTAGGGGGGCTTTTAGACCTTAGGAGGGATGGATGGATTGACTGGTCATGTAAGCACAAATATAAGGTGACTTCAAATGAAACTTGTTCGTTTTACAACCAGGGAAGGGCGACGACAGGCTGAGGTGGTCAGATGGCTTTAAGATGTTATCGGTGCTCATGGGAAGCTGCTAAGTGCATTGATGGGTCATATAATATATTAGGTTTAATGTAATATTTAATTCACTCTATTTTTATCGAATGAGTCTGAATTTGAGTGTATGCTCTAATGAGAGGTGTGCGCTGGCTCATGAGTGAGAGGGATTGTGACAGTGTTACACTGTTACATTATATCACTTGTATTGGTCGTGGCCAGCATCGAATCGTTGGGCAAGAAATGGGAGTTCAGGAAGTAAAGATTGTCTTCAAATTAAATCAGTTATATTATCTAATATAAATTCACTCCAAAGTGCCATTTGATGGGGCTAGCTTACAGATTTCATGTGAACTACCGTTTTCACCTACTTTCAGCCTGCATATACCTATCTATAGTAACTGCAAGCTTATATGACTGCAATTTAACAGCAACACCACCTTCAATATATGTCATAGAGTTGTATTCTAGAAAATCATATGGTTATATGAGACACAAGGTGCTTCCTGTCACGACAACGCATCAGAAAATGGTCAAATATGCTTTTTTGATGCTTTCAGGGCTTCCCAAGGACTCTACTCTGTCTAATATGGCTGTCATAATCCCCTAGAAACCGATCATGTTTGGTCTGAAACCGCCTTGCGTGTCATATGTAGTTTTCATGGAGACAAATAAAGCATTAACTATAGAACAGTACAAAGTGATATACCTCAGTATTGAAGCACTTTATGCAGCCTCAACTGATAGCTACAAACAGAAATAGTACCCAGTGCTAAGTACGGGACACATTTCCCCCGAATTCACATGCTGTACATTTGTTGTTTGTGGAAAACCCTTCATATTTATTAATGTATTTTATTTCATTAGAGGGAATATAACTATCCACTGGAAACTATGGCATACCAAAGTGACCAGCTGCCAAGACATGCCGCCAATGGCATAGGCTCGGCTGACATCTGGCACGCTGTTATTATTTTGACAGATGATTTCGAGTATTGAGGCAAATATTCATGCATGATACTTTGGTGTTTTCTAGATAATTTACAGCTAGGGTAACCTTTAGACCAGGTGGTGGACGTCCTCCTGCTCCCTACCCACGCATGGGATTTTGAGGTCTGGCAGAGTAGCGGGATGTTGAGATGAAATAATTGAAGGCACGTTATGATACATTCTTTGAAAGTCCTTCTCACAATTTAAATGCAGCCACCTGTTTTCCATATCTATCAAGTATACGACTCCCAAAGACTTCATATACTTTCCACCTCACGATATGTATTTATATTACCTAATACCTATACTATCTAATTTCGAGCCTCAATTGTTCCAGGTTGATTAAGTATTTCAGAGACTGACAAGTTACAGAGACAAGCGACAGGGACATGGTGTGTAATTTGGATCTGCTTGATTAGGCGCTGTCCTAGGTTGTAAACCATGGCACGGCGCTTCCTTGAGAGGGCAATAGGTCATGGCAGCAATTCAAGGAGAATAGGTGATCAACATATCATTTTGGGAAAAAGGGTATATACAAAGGGTAAAAGTTATTAAAGCAAATGGAGGTGATGCCTGCAGTGATCTCACTGTTACGATGGCCAGGATGCAGTGCCAGACGTAGTGTTATGATGGCGAGGGCTGAAGGTGAGGACAATGTGGGGGCGAGGACACAGCGCAAGGCGTAGTGGGCGAGGTGAGGAGGCTGCACAGGCGAGGGCGAGAAGACTGTACGGCACGAGCAAGGAGGCGACGCGGCGCGAGCCAGGAGGGAGTAGTGTGGGTGTGGGGTTAGCAAGGGCGAGGGCATAGAGGTGATGGCGCGGGTGCAGCGGTGACTGGAGTGGTGGAAAAGGGAAGAGTCAGTGGATGGACATAACACTCACCTGCAATGTGCACTAAGCTCCGGTCTCTCTATGCTCAAAGTTGAATAACCTGGTCAGTAAATGATAAATAAGTTGCATGAGCCTCTGTAGGCTCTATCTCGCTCACAACAACCCACGTCAATATTGTGGTTAGGAAGGCTGGGTATGGAGGCCGCAGTCTTGGCAGTGACCAGCTATGTTTACAAAGGTGTTCAGCTAAAAGAAGGAAAGTGGAGGGTTAGTCAGATCCTTAATGAACAAAAGTGTCGAATACTCACCTAACCTAGGATGTGATGACTAACACAATGCCGTAGAGGGTATGTCAGATCCCCCAGGATTGCAGGGGATCTGACATACCCTCTACGTCATCGAGTGCTGTTGGAATGGTACCACTTCCCACATCACCAATTCCACTGATATTCTCGATGAAAAAGAAAGCCACATAGAGTAAGAGTGAAAGGTAAATGTGAAGCTCGACTCGAGTTCTGTCAAATCACTTACCTGGAACAGAGATGTAGCCACAGCAGCGACCTGTCATGGCCGCTGAACCAGAACAGCAAATCAATGCCTGAGTATTCGAGCATTGCTTCCTTTGGTATCATTGCTTGCATTATAGGCTAAAATGAAAGAAACAGGGAAACAAGGAAAAAAGAGAGGTAGAAAGGTGGTGGGAACGTTAAGACGGAGGCAGATTGTGTATTACATAATGCGATTTGCTTCATGTCTGCTCTCTACCTCTGACCTCGCCATGCCGTCCCATCGATCCTCGGAGCAGCTGGTGCTGTTAGCGGCATTTCATGATCTTGGCAGCTGGTCCTGTGGTCCAGGAGCCGTCTTCCAAGGGGTCTACTGTTTGGGAAAATGCACCCACAAAGCACCACTATGACGTGCATCAGTTGCAGTTTCAAAAAACTGCAACTGATGCACGTCATAGCTCCTTGTGGACACCCATTACGTCTCGCAGCCACCAGAGTGTACGGGGCTAGATTACAATGCAAGTCTGATGCTAAAAATATATCAAGTACATACAAAAACCCTACTTTGGCTGCCAAGGACTGCTGGAACGGTGGGGATGGACGGTTGATGGACGGTTCTGGAGTTGTTGCAACCTGGTCTTATATATCTCGGAACATGTAAGAAAATAGATCATTACCCAAATAGTTAGATTGTGTGTCCCTGCGTGGGCACGGATATCTCGCAGGGACATTCCCTGACGTTCGTGCGGAGATGTGGGCTGATATGGGTGGATGCAGACAACACTTTTAGTCAGCTGCTTGTTCGCGCTGAATCGCACTGAATCCTCCTTCAAGTTGTAACGCAGTGACATAGTCACACACGATCACTAACACCAAAACGGGACATCGGTCCACTAGCAAGACTACAACAATATCATTCTTACATTGAATAATCCAGGTAACAAAATCCTTCGTCTCCTGGATCAAAGAGTAACATTTTCTAGCTTGAATTAGGTCGCTAAGTGAGAAATTGCTTCTTATGTTAGGCCAGGGGACAATTAATAGTTGAATTAAGTCCTAGACCAACGAAGGCGGATGACAAGACATTTGGTAATAAAGCTCTTAGTAGGTTGAACCAATCGGTTAACTCTTTAGTTGACCTACAGAAAATATTCTAATTTCTTAGCACCTGTGTATGACTAATGGTGCCACCCACGTGTTCCTGTCTTTCTCTCATGTCTGCAAAGCGAACTCGAGCCTCTAATAGAGAAGACGCGGTCCAAGAACATAAGAACACATATAACTGAGATTATAAGAGACGGTGAGTAAGATAGCTTGTCCAGAGAACTTCAGGCTTATGGGAACCAGCAAACGAGCGCAAGCCCTCCTCGAAAGAAACATTGTCAACGCTGAAATAGCCGTTCAAGCTGATAGTGGCAGAAGCGTCCATTCCACAGGCGAGTAGTCGCACCTTTACGTGAACGAAAAAGAATATGTCAAAGCTGAAGTAGCTATTAGATTCCATGCACCCGAATATTCCCGCCACAGACCTGAATAATGGAGCTCCTATCCGCCTACGGGGTTATGAAGACTCGATAGACAAGCAACTGTGCGGGCTCATACAAGAATTCGAAGGTATTCTGGATCACCAGCTCATCGTTGAATGGGCGAAGATGTTCTCTGAGGAGAACCTGCACGCTGTAACATTGTCCAATGGAGACGCAAGATTACTGGAGCTGAGGAGTATTTGAAATCGTTTGAATATCCTAGAGGGACAGGTATCAATTTACCTTGACAAACTTGGGGTTTTAGATCTGGCCTACCAACATAATTTAACCTTCAAGACGGCCGGACTATTGGGCGAGGTGGATGGTGGACGAGGCGGATAGGTTGATAAGGTGCAAGAAGTTTAAACTGTACTATGAGCAACGGAAGTTATTATGGCAGCTGATTTGGGACTTTCACGGAAACGAGAATGCAGACCCGGGTCACATCTTATGTATTCGTCCATTACTGATGTCATGACTCCCACACTCGTCTACAACTCCGAGGTCACGATGTATTCATCTTTTCATGTACTCGTAGGATATGTATTCTAGATGTTGTAGGGACTATTGTATAGCTGCTATTTAATGTTTTTTGGATTCTATTCTACGGTGTGAAGTCACAAAGTTTTGGATCCCATTATAGTGTCAAACGATAACTTTTTGGACTCTGTTATATGGCGTGAAATGGTAAAATTTTGATCCTATTATATAGTATCAAATGTTAAAATTCTGGATCTTATTATACAGCGTGAAATGATAAAGGCTTGGATCCTATTATATGGTCACAGAGAGATAAAGTATGGGATCCTATGCTGGTTAAGACATCACTGTCTAGGATTATCTACGACACATGGACTGAACATTTGATTAAAATAAAGGACTGCTAATTTACAGTGTATATCTTACTCTAATACTTATCGCTGCAAATGTGCATGCTGAGCACCTGAATGTCATGATGTATCACAGCTGATGAAGCCCTTTTCAAAATCTTGTCCGGGAATCTTCAAATCCCTAAGGGGGTCCCCTTACAGGATTGCTGAGAAACGAGAAAAGCGGCATGATGTATCATGAGTGATGAGCACCATTTATGAGCGAAAGTCAAAGAAAATGCCTGTGATACATCATGGACGATGAGCAATATTGGCTAATAGTCTTTAGAGATCTGTAGTAGCCTTTCAGTCTCTTCCACTGCAGTAACATTGTCAATGCTATACTCCAAGTTCAACCATGCCCTACGAAACTGAAGCAGACCTCGTGGCTCACGCAAAACAGTATGCTGAGGGTAATGACTGTTGCAAACTCTACACTATACCTATCGTTGACAGGGCCTGGAGTATGCTCAGACATGAGGAAGCTCAAGATTCGTACGTGACCACATACCCTGATTATCCCAGTGGAATCTGGTCAGGCCTTTCCTACCCATTCTGCAGACTTCGATCTATCAATCTCCAAGAAAATCTCTCGATATCTGAAATAACTCACCCCAAGGTCTTCGTGCTCACCCACTGGGAGATCTTCTCCTGCCAGACCGGCAACGTTGTGGCTCGCAACACCATACAGCAGACCAACCACCCTGCACGCAACAAGATGGAGCCGACCTTCCTTCGAGGCCTCGTGTTTCCAGTTCTGGAGTCCGATCTTGGACAGGACGTGGCCAAAGGTGTCTCTGGGTACGGACTTCGTGCTCAAGGGTTCAACCCTCTCCATCAGCTGTGGGTCAATCGCAATGTTGTGTCATGGACAACTAAGAGACTGGGCGAGTCCTGCACTCCGCACCTTGTGGAGACGGAGGTTGTCACTAGTGGGTTGATTACTGCTGCTGGTCACGGTGGAATGTTGATGTAAGGTGTCTTGCTCACTTTCGAGCCAATACTGATTAAATGTCGAACATTTAGGCCGCTTGAACATTTTAACTTCTTGTTGATGACTGAAACGGCTTGGTCCATCCTCACCGGACCAGCTAGCAATACGTCGTGTGCAATCCACGCAGCTATGCTCAATGCTGCTTTGAATGCTGAAGCCAAGATCAGGAAGGTGTATCATGGTATGTGGAGTCTATTTGATACTTATCACTTTTATTCTAACACCACCACGAGATATGGATCTTCTTCGATTGGTCTTTGGCCTTTGGCTTAAGGAACCATCTGTCATCCAACAAGGTAATGTGGGCATACGTAGGCTGCCTTATAAGACGACACACACCACCCGTTTCCTCGCTCGGCAAAGTGGCATTGGCAAGCCGAGACCCAAGCCCCGACCAGTAGGACTTGCGGCTGCACAAGAGGCTGAGAAGCAGTGTAAGGCTTGCGGTATGTAGCTTCCAAAATTTGTCAAACAGGATACTCACATACCACAATACAGATGTTCTTCACTGTCGTGCTGCTCTTCATGTTGATACTGGGAGAGTTGAAGGCATGGAGGAAGATGTTGAGAAGTATTGATTGCTTTTGGAATATTAGTCTCGTGTTCATAACAGCTGTGCTGGAATGCCCTATATTAGAGAGATTACATTAAACATTCAATTTTATAAAACTGAGTAATAGCTACCTTGAATAGTGTCATCTATAAAATATATGACATAAGAATTGCTCTTCGAACGTTTAGTGAATGTATCTTGTTGAGTCAGCTTGTGTGGACACCTGTGGTGTCGAGTCGTCCTTTTACCCTACAATGGAAGAAGCATCTACTGTACCCAAGAAGCGCAAGCGAGGTAGAAGAGGCAAATACAACAGCAAGGTGCATTGATATTGCCCTGCAGATAAAGAGAGCATTGCTGAACGTGCACCGACGCAAACCCGCCTCCGAGCCCACCTCGCTGTCCATAAGGCAGACACACAATCTGGAATCTCTATTCAATGTCATGTTGTCACCATACCAAAATCACCATGAAAATCTGGTCATACTTTGTTCCCATCCAACTTTCTGACTGAAGCTGACTGGACTGAAACTGGCATCACTGAACAAGACACCACAGCTACTGAAGAAGCTAAGGCGAAGCGTGTCAGGAAGAAACAAGCCTCTGTAAGTAACCTCAAAGACCTTTAACAGACCAATAGTGATATCTTGTCAGGATAATCCTTTCAACCAGTGGAAGCTGTTGGTCCAAAACTTCCTGGAGGAATTCCTTCGACATGAAGGCCGTGGTGATCACATGCAGTCAAAATGCCCCAATTGCCCTGCCAGAAATGCTGCAGAGGGACTCTATTGTTGCGAGGACTGTGCTGGAGGTCACTTATGCTGCCAGGGATGTGTTTTGAAAGGACATGCATGTCTTCCATTCCATCGTATTATGGTACATCTCACCATATTTGCTTCCTTGCAATCTTGTACTTATTATTTTTGCAGGTATGGACAGCAGACAGTTTCTTCCGGAAGATTACACTGAAATCACTTGGACTACACATCCAGCTTGGTCATTCTCCTGGAGAACCGTGCTTGCGCCCTCATGCAGCTGATAAGGACTTTTGTGTCATCGACACATTGTCTATTCAGTAAGTGTCCATGTCATATTGTGGTTGCAGTCTACAGGTACCTCACACAACCCAGCTGTTGCGTCATGGCTGGTATCCAGCAACCATGTGTTATCCGGCCACCGTCTGCACTTTTCAGGTGCTTGAACATTTCCAAATTCTTAATCTACAATCCAAATGTTCTGCATATGAATATTATAATGCACTTACCCGGCTTACAGATAATACTGGCTTAGAGACGCCTCCAGTATGTACACACTATTTTTTTCTACACTTTTTCTTCTTGTCTTATTATTTCTGTTTAGGATCGATATCAATCCTTTTTGATTATGTGCAGAGAATGGCGCCACTTGAAAATGCTGAAACGAATGGGGCGCTCACTACTGCAGGATGGCGCGGCACAGACAAAGCCTGGTGCATTAGCTTTGGAATGCCCTGCCTGTCCACAACCAGGTCGCAATATGCCTGCTAAGATGGAAGATGTGCCAAAAAATGACCGGTATGTCATCTGCACTTGAAGTTGGACATGCACTTATTTTGCTGCTTTTCAGCTGGCTACATTGATTATTCCTGGCATTAGACGCAAATTTTTGACTGCGTCGACGGAATGTCAGAAATATAGAAAATGATCCCACTCTAGGAGATGGACTCTCCTACTTTGTTGGGTATGATGGGTATATGGCTCATATTGCCAAGTACAGGGAGCAAAAAGAAGTATGAATGTAGCTGTCTATGAACTATATTCTTCACTAACATGCAAATCTGTATAGATATCGACATGCGTTAAACTGGATGCTATCACTTTAGCCAACACCCGTAATGCTGAAGGCCACGTAGTATCTGGTGTTGCTGGCTGTGTATGTACTAGACATGGCTTAATGTGTCCCCTTGGTATCGGAGATATGCAGAGAGGTGAAAAGTGAGCACAATTATATTATCTTATGCCTATGTTGTTCTGAACATTTGTCTCCAGATATTGCAACGTAGACTACATTTTTCTCTCTGCACTACATCCTGATCAGCCTCAAGAGCTTATTATATCTTACGACATTTCCTGCCAATGGTACAAGAACTTGGAATCAAGAGTTACTGACATACCTACCTATCTACAGATTGACATGTCGCAGATGTCAATCCGCTATCTGGTGCCCAAATTCCACCTTGCTTCCCACGTTCCAGCATGTCAAACATCATTCTCCTTCAACTATACACCTGGAACAGGACGAACTGATGGCGAAGGGATTGAGAGAGAATGGGCACTGCTCAACCCTGTTGCGTACAGCACACGGGAGATGACCCACAGTCATCGTCAAGAAACCCTTAATGATCATATAGGTGATGGGAATTGGCGCAAAATGATGGGATTAGGTGGGTTATCAAGTGCACTTTCAGTATGAAGTATGCTGACTGGTAATTAGGCTCTGCTCTAGACAAGAAGATCCATGAAGCTGTTCCTGAACGCATTGCACACCATGCATACTTTCAAGACATGTGTCAAAGCCTAACACCTGAGCAAATCAAGACCTGGACTGATATGGTTGTGGCTTGGGAGCTGGATGCAGCTGCCAACCTCCCCAAAGACACCAAAGCGCCTAATCCATACATGAAGAACGCTGACAGTATGTCTATCTTCCTGTTGAATTTGTAGTGCTCTCGCTGATATATGCATATAGCTATAACGGAGGCACAGATCCGATTGGAACTGCAGGAGCTTGAGGCTCAAGTTGCTGGCGCTGAAGAGGTTGTCATGCATGACACATCTCCTACTGAATTCCTCATCGTCGGTCTAGATTTGCAGGAGATTCAGTATGTATTCTCTGTATCAATGTCATATATATTATATTTGCTGATCATTATTATGGTAGATATCGAATGCAGGATGAGGTTGTTGCAGGTGGGGGAAGCTCTCCTTCGAATGCAATTCAGCAGCAGCGCAAGATTCTTGATCGCAAACTCAACGCTTGGGAGTTGATCCAAGCAGTATACATGCCAGGTGTGGCACAGCTACGCCTTCAACAACGAAAGAAGCGGGCTGTCAGCCACAATTCCATGCCACCAGAATATGCTGAAGATTGTCAATTGATGCTACCATCTGAGATTCCCAAGACTCGTGGAATGCTAGTTAATCCAGCCGCTTTGTGTTTCGTTGAAAGACGGTTGCGTGAGGGTCAAGCACGAGCTGCATTGCAAGATATTCGCCATTTCCTCCGTATGCTTTCACATCTGTGGAAAGACAAGAATGACAATGCAAGAGGCTAGAAAGAATGTACTTGCTCAAGGACCATCATCAAGCGCACAGAAGCCAAACGTGATGCAGCTGTGGCTCGCTATCGCAGAGCATGGAACACTCTGCAAGCTCTTGACAAAAGTGGGGAATGGTCTCACTCGCTGAAGCAACTTAAGCAGAATGGTGTGCGAGGATTAATGGATCCGGATCCACTACTATCTGGCAAGGACAATTCCGTTGGTCGATTCAAGGCTAGTTGGATCTGGAGCGCAGAAGGGGTCTGCACAGGCACCGAGAAGGGCAACATTGAATTACAAGATTGTAAGCATTGTTCTCATTGTTTAGATACTGAGTCTCTTAACACATTTGTTTGCAGGCTTAAGAGTCAAATGGTGCAAGGCTCGGGCTCGCTACATACGATGGAGAGAGGAGATCATATTGGTTCGTGAAGAGATGAAGAGGGTTGCACAGTGGCTTGCATGGAGGGCACAATGGTGGTGTCAGCAGTGCAACAGCCGCAGTGATCTTTCAGAATCATTTCAAGAAGCCATGCAAGCGCACTGTCTTCGCCAATCTGATATGCTGGAGCACATGAGGGCCAAGTTCCTAGGTATTTGGAAGGAGACTTGGGAGTGGGTGGAGTGTGAAATCTCTTTAGCAGAAGATCGCAAAAACCGTGTGAAGGCAGCATAGTGTACTTGTAGCGTATCTATAGCATATCCAGCTCTGTAGATCATTTGTCTCATTTATATGGAAATATTAGATTTTTTGTTTGTATCTATTTTGGTAGCAGCTTTCTTTTCTTAAACAGACGTAAAATAGTCCTATTTTGAACAAATTCTGAAAGATAATAAGGATTCTATAGGAAATTCCGGAAAGGATTGTTTATCAGGGATGATGTATCACAGACGGTGATTGTTTATCGAGAGTGATACATCAAGCTGAGGTGTTGAGCATCGGAGCATGATGTATCACCAGTACACTAGCTGGTGGCAGACCCAATTCCCGGATGGAAGTCGGATCCACCTCCCCCACCGGAATTGGTCAATGGAGAAGAGCATTATGAGGTCGAACAGGTACTGGATAGCAGGTTATTCCGTTATTGTTTGGAGTATTTGGTCAAGTGGAAGGGTTATGGGTATGAGGAGAACTCATGGGTAGCCGAGCGGGATATGGCTGTGTGGGACTTGATCACACAGTTCCATCTCACTCATCCAAACGCCCCTTGTCACATTCGCACCACGGCTTTCAACTCCCTCAATTTTCGACATGTTCATGCGTCGAGGATGCCACATTCTAGAGGGGGGGTGATGTCAGGGGACGCCCCTAGATTTCCGCCTGGAACTATCCCTCACGTCAACTACCCACAGGGAGCAATTCCGCATGGGATTCACCCTCAGCACATTCGTCGACTCCTGTGGCCGGAGAGTGGGAGGTTGGGTTGGAGACAGTGGTCGCCTGGTGGAGGGTATATGCGCATATAGTCATAGCGCATGAGTGATGGGTTGTTTAGCGCTGGTCAGCTGTCGGGATCGTTTCATTGTTTTTCCATTCGCTTCCGCTTTTCCTTGTTCTCTTGTTCATTGGTTCGTTCTCCCCCTCCCTTATTGTTTCCGTGTTCATCAGGCCATTGTCTATTTTCCTTTCGGGGTTTACGTCTCTGGGTTCTGGACGGTATTTAGTGGGCTCACTCTGGCAGAGGCAATCCAAGTCTTTCTCTTTGGATTTCCCCTCTGCTAGGTGAGATTCCCTTCGCGTGTATATATTTCGTTTACTTATATATCTTTGGATTTCCCCTCTGCTAGCTCTGCGTGACGTCCGCTCCAGGTCAATGGAGGATACGATATCTGTCTCTATATACTGGATGGTCATCCTGATAAGGAATTCTGCCATTCAGTGTATAGCTGACATCTGTACGATTCTTTGGCTCATATGACAACAGGAGGAATTCCAACAGGTTATAGTTCTCTAGTTGATCACCATGATGGCTGTAATCAGAGAGTTGACTTTTAATATGGATTTGACCATTAATGGCTTGAATATGAAATGTGTCATTGGGATTCTGTTTGCTGTAAAAGAAATAAGTATTGTAGAAACAATTTAGATGAAATCATTACACTCACTCTTGATCTGTTAGAAATTCAGGAAATGTTTTGCGTACATAGTACATGGCTGTTGACAAATATATTGATATCACTCCATGGGATTCAAATCTGTCACCCCATCCAGCTAACAATGATACAATCTGTTGTGATGAGAGTTCGAAGTATTTGCTGAGAGTATTGACACATTGGACTATTAATGTATGGTTTCGTTCTTGATGCATTGGATTCAACACCTGGTTTTCTTCCGGTATGCCAATCTTCTTGCCAAAAGAGCTGAGACATTGTAGCTCTTCTCAGCCTGTTTGGCAGCATACTTTATTGTATACCAAGAAACATCACAAGTATCAGCACCATTAGTCAATATTTTGATGTCATGGTTAGCTTGTGTTGCAAACATTATGGGACGGCACCAAGTGTTCAATCTTGGACAAGTACGTCTTGGAAACCATTGGCCATTACTCGATACATAATCTTTGTCTGACAGTGGCCATGGACAATGTCGTTTACACTGAAGTTCACCATGTTGGCCAACCTTTAAACATGCTTGAGAATATGTATGGATGTGGCACTGTTGTGCAAAGCAATATTCAGCTGTTTTCAACAATGCGTCAAAGTCAGGTTTCCGTGGGTCTAGTGGTCGAGAATATGGGGAAGCAATTTTTTTACAAAACTTCTTCTCTTCCCTTGTCTTGACACCACATTGCAACTTTGCCTCACATAATCCATCTACATGAGCTGTAATGTTGGCTTTAATGAAAGCAGTGACCTTTTCATGGAATTCTTCTTGTTGCAAAAGATCCTTCATCTCGGATGGCGTAGGGGCACCTACAAGCCATAATAGCATATGAAGATGCAGTGTACCTCGACCTTGGGCCTCAACAGCTCCTATATAGCCAGTAACCTTTCCGAAAATACCATCCTGTCTAGAGATATAATGGCATCACTTGTCAACCTTAATCCCAAACAATTCTTCGAGGATCAGATTGATTGTTATGTGAAAATATTTGGCAGCAGCATAGGGATCCTTTGCAGTGTTTATTGCTCGTGCGGATTTGTTTGGGCCCATATGTGCTTTGAAGTCATTGAGGTCAATTTCACATCCTGCCAAGACTTTTACTATGGGGTCATTTGTATCGGAAAGGTTGATTGTTAGCCATAGTGTTGGTGGATTATGGATGATGGACATTCCATCAATTCATGAGTGCAATTGAATATGTGATTCATCTGTGCCCATCATCTGTCGTCTTGTTGCTGTAAGGACTCTTCATAAGGCTTGAACAGCTGGGTTTGAAATTGGCATCTTCAATCATTCTTCTTCTGCCGCATCTAGGAGATCTTGTGGTTTCAAAGACCAAATAGCAGCTTCATGTGTACAGTAATCTTTGCTAGAGACCTATTGAAGACAATTAATGATTATTATATTATATAAACAAAGATCAAACATACTTGGATCTCAGAAGCTTTGCAAACTTGTCTCTTTTGAAGTACACCAAAAACTTGGGCTAAGAAAGGCATGTGATGCACGAAACGACAATCATCATACCGTAAGGCCCATTTTGCATGTTCAGCATAGGAAACATTGTATGGTCACTTTGTCTCAAAGCCACCATAGCCATACGGAAACAAAAATGGGAAGCATCCTAGAAGGCGATTTGGGTCCTCAGGAGTTCCAATAGTAAGGGCACCATTTGCATCTCTTCTTGCATAATCATTGATGAATTCAGCTTCACAATTAACGTTGTATGGTTCATGTCTTGCTAAAAGGTCTTCTCTGGAAGTGTTTTCCATTGCTGATGACATTAAAGAATGATCTTCAATGTCACATCCTGCTGTATCAAGAACTGCTGTCCCATTTAATGGAATTGGTGCAGAAATACTTGAACTTGATGTCGATGTGGCATTGGAATCCTCATAATCATTGTCATCATCATCACTTTCAAAATATGGATCTAATAGACACTTTAGCAGATAGCGAAAAAATTATGATATATAGCTTACCTCGTATGTCAACTGATCCAGGTGGTTCTTCATCTTCATCTTCATCTGATTCAGAAATGTAGCCACCACCTTCTTGATGCAAGAGGGATAGGGAAGGATCTTGACGAATGGTGTCACTGATTGAAGAGGGAATACCAACCTCTGGCCATTCCTGTAGGGCTGCTTCGTCTAATTGAACATTTTGCTATAGAGGATTGTTGTTCTTCAGCCAGAGAATAGCAGCCTTGACATGTTCTCTTCAGACTTTCAACAGCCCTTTGATAGTCTTCTCTGGAACTTCCTGAGGACCAATAATAGCAACAGAAAGAATGGAAGCTAATATTGAAGGATTTCTTGGTAAGGAGTTCCCTCTTACCAAGTCTTCTATATCCTTCTGACACAATCAGTATGTCAATACATTCCCATGCATCCCATCTGACAGTTTCCTTTCATCCCATGCATCCCATCTGACAGTTTCCTTTCATCCCATGCCTTAGCACCTTTTTTTTGTGGATATAGCTTGTAGATGTATGCTGCAGGATAGTATAATAAAATTAAAAGGTATTCGGGGATTGTTAAGATGGAAAGTTTGAATGGTATGTCACCAATCCACATGTTGTTTGCTAGAGCCCAACGAGGACTTTTTCGTTCATCAACTAGGGCATACCAACATGTTTGACATATATACCCTTGTTTGGAGTTTCCATCATGAAAAATGGCTCTTTGATGAAGAAGCATATTATTTGTTAGGATGGCGGTAGGATGAGGATCTTGAGGGACAAGTTTTTCTTGATGAGGGATATCCATGACATTGCAGAGATAAATTACACATTTTTCGAATCTTCCTGCACAGACCATGCATACAGCTTGTTGAATGTATCCATTTGAGGTTTGATCAATAAACCCTGCAAGCCGTGCATTGCGTACACTTTCGGATATAGGTCTCATGAACTCCTCCAGATTGTAACCAGTCCCAAAGGTGCATCTTTTTTTGGTTGTGCAGTTTGTACGTTCAATTAACTTTTCTTCTCTCTTGCGCTTTTTTCTTTCTTCTTTAGCCCTTTGATCAGCTTCCAAATCTGCCAGAATTTTCACTAATGCTTCATCTGCCATGCCCATGATAATGTCTTGATGCATTTTGGGTAATTGTGTGATACTGCATGTGAAAACAGATTTTGAGCTTGCAGCTTGTGCTGGCCAAAATACTGGATTGTTTGGTAGCACATTTTGAAGTCTTTGCATTGTTTCTCAAATTTTAAGGTTGCATGTCACATTGGAGGCAAGCTTTCCATTGTACATGTAGTAGACACCTATAGATGTCATCAGTGGGTGATCTTCAGCAGCAATGAATATTCCTTACTGTCATCAGTAGCAGTTTTCCTTTGTCTTCGACTTGCCATATTACAACTTCAAGATGCTCGATATCAAAATTACGTTGGACGATATTGCAGAGATGAAGGAGTACAGATACTTTGTCAGGGGAGAGAGCCTCAAAGGTGATATTGAAAAACCCGGGTGATATCGATTTGGGTGGGTTGGTTCTTCAGACTTCCTGTTTGATGGAGAAGAAAACAAACTTGTGCATTCCATGATGCCAATGAGGGTGGCACCGGATTGGTGAGTACCTTTTGCAGATGTTATATTTGTAATCCGACGCATTTTGGGACAGGTATCAGGTTGGACCATTTGGAGACTTTAATCTGAAATTTGCAAAGATGGGAAGCGACATTATCTGGATTGAAGTATCGCCTTACTGGATGTCCACCTAGTCATCCTGAGCTACGTGCAGCATATATGAAGGGCCTTGATATTTTGAGGGCTTGTCAAAACATAGGTTGAAAGTCAAATCAAGTTCACACCAAAAATCTTTTGCCAGAAGGAAATCTTGTTCTTTTGTCAGCACCAGTTTTCAAGGATAAAGTATGTATATTTTGGAAGATTTATATAAAGTTAATTCATATTTGTACAGAATGATATTCATCCTGAGGATGAAGTTTCTAATTATCCAATTCTGGTCAAGGCACGAACTCTGTATGATAGCATCAAAAACGATGTGATTATCAAAGTGTTGCACACCTTTGATAAAGAGCTTGGCAATCTTTGGCCACAGCAAATTCCAGTTATTTTGAATAACAGGACAATTCGAGTTATGTTCTATTTAACACATTATTATTTCCTGAGGGATGTGAAAGATCCTAGTGATTCATATCACACAATCATAGATGATATTGTTGTTCTTGAGTGAGGAGAACCCTTGACTCAGTCTCCCTTCAAACATCGGTTATTTTCGGAAGGACCAATTGCACCTTCATCAAAGAAAAGGCCTCATACTGACGATGAAGATTCTTCTTCTTCTTTTGGTAGCCCTACCACCAATAGGATTCGAAGGGAAGCTTCAGGACCAGAGAAATGAAACGAAAGAGCTGTAGAATGAATTTTTAGTATGCAAGACATTTTAGAGTCTCAAGGTCGTACATTGTATCCCGTGGGATATATCTTGTTTTGAATGTGTATTAATCTTGTTTAGACAATGTTCAACATTTTCTATTTAAGAACTGAGATTAGATTGAGTGTGATTAGTTAACATGGAAGTTGATCCTCATGCTCTAGTTTTGTACCAGCCTATTTTCCCTACTCAATCGTGTAAAGTCTTGAGGGCAGTTGAATGGCAAGGACGTGGTGCAAACTATATTCATTGTTTGGTGATGAACGATGCATCAATGGTGCCGTTGGAAGTAATGATTATGTATGCTCATCTTAATGGGTCATTTTTAAAGCTGTCAAACCAAGAGTGGGTGTTTCTTACTTCTTCTTTATCAGTGTAGTTGATTTTCTTTGTAGGGTTTTGGAATATCTTCAGATGAAAGTGGTTTGTTGACGCTGTAGCCACCCAAATATTGGTGCATGATGTCATAGCTGTCCATACAAATAAATGATGTGTAATCCTCAAAATCCATGGAATGTGAGGGATATGGCACACCCGTAAGCACCAGAGGGCTTCCATCAATGACTGGCATCTGGCCCGTGCATTGCAGACTATAAAGTATATCAGAAAAATGTTCATTGGTGTGGATACAAGTACTTACAATTTCAAAAGAATATTCTCAGGTTTTAAATCACAGTGAGATCATCTGAAAAACTTAAGTTAAATAATCCATCTGAGCTAGACCCAAAGATAATGGGGAGCATTGCAAGCCCGTCATCTGTATCAAAGATATCTAAACTGGTCAGGGTGAAGATCTATCATAATCAGGTGAGATAAAGGTAAGTAACCTGCAATCCTTGGTTAAAATCCCTTGCCGTTATTTAGTATGGTGACACTCAGATTCTGGAAGTCTCATCTAAAGTATTGTATGGCCACTGTCAGGGGATGCCTCCAGATTTCCGTCCGGAATTATCCCTCGCGTCAAGCACCCTCTGGAAGCGATTCCGCGCGGGATTCACCCTCAACACATTCGTCGACTCCTATGGCCGGAGAGTGGGAGGTTTGGTTGGAGACAATGGTCGCCTGGTGGAGGATATATGCGCATATAGTCATAGCGCATGAGT
>KN837088.1:1261821-1294896 GCA_000827215.1 Sphaerobolus stellatus SS14
GAGGATTTGTCGGTTTATAGCGGTTATTAATTCTAATCTTTCTTTTTTCTTTCTTTACTTTTTATTTTATTCTATATATGCAGTGATTTTGCGTCGTTTGCTAGGAATCAACGACAGGCTCAGACGCAGGCGCATCAGCAACACCAAGGGCAAGTACAACGACAGCAGCAAGGTCAACAATCGCAACACGGATCGAGTCAGGGCTCGCCACAACAGCAAGGCTCCCCTCAATCTCAAGGCCACTCTCAAGATAGTAATAACCACCCTTCAGACCGCGACCACGTCTCCTCCGCCTTCGGCCTCATGTCCCTCGATGACCCCGCCATCTCCGCCGAAATGTCTCGCGGGAACTCGTTCTTCGCCCCCGGCGCCATTCCCTCCTCGGGCCCCTCAAACCCCTCATTCTCCACGGGCCTCACCCCCCGCAAAGAAAGGGACCATCTCTTTGGGATAGGGCCCACGACGGCATCGCTCCTCACGCCTGGTTTAGGGCTCGGCCTTTCCTCGTCGAATGGGGGAGGACTTTTTGGATTAGGGGGGAGCGGGACGGGGTTGACGCCCTCGTTGAATGCGGGGCATGGAAACCTTTTTGGGTCTAATTTTTCGACCGGGCTTACGCCTGGACGGGACGCGAACATTGCGGAGTTGAAGGACTTTTGGAAGGCATTTATGAAGACGCCCGGGGAGAGGACGCCAGGGGTGGGGGGTTTAGGGGAGGATGGAAGGCCCAGTTCGAGTTCTGGGGCGGGAGGAGGGGCTGGAGGACATAGGGGCCTGACAAAGGTGGCGTCGTTGCCGGATATTAAGACGCCTGGGGGCGGGAGCGCGTTTGGGCATTTGGCAGGGTATACGGCGAATCAAAGCCAGAATTCCAACAATTCCAATTCCAACCAACAAGGCCAAGGCCAGTCGCGCCAGAACTTCAGCGGGCGAGAGGACCTAAGGAGCTATGAGATGGCGGTCCTTGCGAGGCAGGCACCGAGGCTCACGTTGGTAGCGCCGCCGAAGAGGAGGGCGGGGAGCATGAGTTTGGCGAGGAGCCAGGCGTTACAATCGCAGCAGCAGCTTCAACAACAACATGGGCAAAATTCAGCTGGACCGAATTTCAGCCCCCCACTCCTCGACTCGAACGCGTCGTCGCCTACCTCGTCGAGTGGGACGCCGCACCCTCCACCACATGTGCCTCATGGAGCATCAGCGATTTCGAGACTTGTACGGTCGGACCGCCCGTCGTTTAAGCGCATTGCATCGTCAACGCTTGCGCCGTTTGAGAGCAAGAGTATGAAGATGAGTCGGGACGATGGGGACGAGGAGGCGGAGTGGGCGGAGGGTGTCCCAGAGGCGTCGGAGGAGGGGAGTGAGAGGGGTCAAGGTCAAAAGCAGGCTCAAGGAGGAGGACAAGGACAGGGATATGGGGGGAGAGGGAGGGAGCACGGGCACGTGAGGAGTCCGAGTGCGGAGTATCCGCCTGGGTATGCCCCGGCGAGTCAGCAGCATGGGGGACATGGAAGGAGGTTGAGTGCGCCCAGTGGGACGGCACCGGTTGTTATTTGATCTGGGGGTGTTTTGGGTTTCGGAGGTGTATGCGAGCCAGGCAGGGATCGCCCGATTACGATTAGGAGGTGGATGGTGAGTGAGTGCTTCGGTGGATTAATTGGGTTAGTGCTTACAGTTTCTTCTTTTGCAGTGAGGTGAGAGCTAAGACGCCGGGCGTTGTTCTGTTGTTGGTTGCTGTGGACGAGGTGAACCCCCGGAGAGCGGACGATATAACGCTATCGTATAATTATACTCCTCCCTTCTTCCTTCCTCTTTCCGTTCCGTTTTTTTTGCTCCCCCGTCCCTTCGTTTTTCCGTTCTACTATATTTCACCCGTTAGATGACGGGGTTTTCTTTCTCCCTCCCTCTTATCCCTCCCTACTTATCTCGTGCTGTTTCTTATTCTTTTTTCCTTTCCTTTCACTCATCGCCTCATCTACCCTGTACGACCACTTCCATCCCACCCATCCCATCCGCACATCTCTTCCGTCTCACCGACCAAATTATTCTATCCCCCAGGATACATAAAGAGCTAACATAAACATAACGTACTAACCTCTTCTACCTTACCTTACCTTACCTTACCGTATCATAAATCACTTTTCACCACGTACATTTATCTCTCTATCTTGTCCCCCTCCCTACTTTCCCCAATTCGAACGTGTAATATTTCCCTGCCCTCCGCACCCTTTTTTCGTTCTTCGCTTCCTATCGCTTCTTGCTCGTTTCATTGATTCTCATTTGATCTATCTCGCTTTTATTTTTGATCTACAGCTTCTCAACCCTGTATCGTTAGCTAGAAAAATAAAGTTGCGTACGGACACTTTTTGTTACTTTTACTTTTTACTTTATCTTTTACGCGGTCATCATTACATTCATTTCCTGATCAATTAACCGCATAGCACGTTGACGTTGATCACTGTCCACTGTCACCCTCAAAATGTGTGTACGTCATGCACGCTAATCTGTATTGTATGATTAATGTAAAAAAGCATGATCGAATCGGCATTGACTATCATATCAGATACCATTAATTCGACGTCTCGGTGCCCACATCCATATCCACATCACGAAAAAGATTATAAATATATATTCACTGACGTCATGAATGCCTTCCCTGCATGACGGCGAAAACAAAACAAAACAAAAAGGAAATTGCTTTGTATTGGCATTGCTGCGGAAGAATAGGCCGAGGTGTGCCGAGATCTCGTGTTGTAATGTCATAAAAATCCATATCTATAAGTATCAGGATGTACATGCGCGCATCCGTCCAGAGCTTAAATGGAGGATCGGAGGCGGGGGAGGCGTATCAAATCTGGCTTGCCATCACGGTGACATGACCAGTGCCAGTGTGAGTGTCAGCCGCTAGCGCGATTTCTTTTTGTCGAGCTGGGATCATGATTCGGGAATTGGATCTGCAAGATGCAATGTGTTTCGTTGGACAGTACGGTTAGAGTTTGAGGCGCAGGCTTGACGCATGACGGGCGGACCGCTTGGTGTGTGTTTACGCCTAGGGCATTCGACTACGAAAAGGGACTCGTAAGGCGTTTATGTTTGTGTTTTTTCTTCTGCTTCTGCTTGGTTGTTATACTGGCAGGGATTGAATTGAACTCCCAGCTTCGTCGAGAAGCAAGGAAGGACGAGAAAGCAGGGTTGGGTGTTTGGTTGCTGCTCCGGTTCTTAGGAAAAGAAGGGCCCACTAGTCTCAATAGTGTTCATCATGCAGAGGGCTTCGAGAATCACTGAGCTAAAAAGTATAGGCTGCAGCGCACGAATCACGGATCTACTTGCACCTAATACTGAGCATTAGTCGGGTCTTCCTAAATCCGCACTGGCCTTCCCCGAGCATAATTACGTATCTTCCTACATTAAGTAGTATGCGCGTTGAGTGACGGGGGTCCACCTCCTTATCTGCGAATCCAACCCTTGACGCGGGCCCGGCTTCTGGTCGACGTATTCAATTAAGAATGGTTAGTCTGTCTTGTCTGTCAAGAAATTTCCAACAATAGAAAGAAACCCTTTCGAAAGAGAGGCCAGGTGAGTGGACGAACGGCTAGATATTGAGGCAATTCTGGTAGATGCGCAGCAGTAGAGTTGTACCCTCGAGTCCCGAGCGTCCCGTTATACTCCCCCTTCCGGAGGAAAAGCCTACAAGAGCAGTGCATATCACGACTGCGGAACAGACACATCATTGAGTTTTCCTTAGTTGGAAAGCCTGATGTATTTAGAGCAGCGACAATAATAATAACGCACCTCTTTCGAAGCTTGATATACGCCAGCCAGTCTTTAATACACCCCCGTTTGATCTGCTATATCGCAGATTAGGATCAAAGACCTCCCGAGGAAGGGCGGCGGAAACCCCGCAGTTAACACGGCGTACCGCTTTTCATTCTTTTCACAGGTCTAACTTACCAGTACTAGGCATTTCTTCCGACCCACCACCGTCGTCGTAGCATCGTATCGCTATCGGCCCAATCTTCGACGATTGCTCGGATTTCACACCTCCATGTCGGATCTCGCGCATATGCCAGGGTGGTTATTACAGCACTAGGTTCGTTCTTGAACGCCCCTCCCTCTTTTTTTCTTGCATCATGCTATGCGCTGTATGTCCTTTTTAGGAAATCAATTCTGCTTAGAAGGACGCGTGACGTCATTTTCAGCAGTTCACGTGCGGGTGCCATTTTGCGTTCGAGGTATCGATGTGTCTGGTAGTTAGAGTTTCCATTGCGGAGTGTTTACATCGGGTAGGATTTACGATCTAAATAAAATGATTGGAAGTTTTTGCATCGAATATAAATGGCGTACACACCGAATTCTCTTCCACTTACGTCATTCCAAGCCTCAATTAAGCATTCATTTTGAATCCGCAGATCTTGCATTGCTTCCGAGCGTAGGTGTCTGGTAGTATCCCCGATGCCCTTCGTTTCTTAGTCGGGAAACCCTTGGTGCGGACCGCACGACAGATCTATATGGGAAAAGATAAGATTGCAAGACATTAAGCGAGCGGTTCTTCCATGACAACCAGTTTAATGGTGTGGGCTGATCGAAACTACAAGTATAATTGGAGTTTCAAGTGGCTGGGGATGACGCGAGTCTTGGTATATGATGGATTGTACGTGAACCGGCGAGCCAGGCTGCGCGTCTGACAAGCGGCAAGGAAGAAGTTGCAGAATGAGAGAGGCCTGAGCTTAACGCAGGGAAATCAGCTGACACCGAGACGAAGAGATCCTTAAGCGGAAAAAGAACCTGCATTAGCGCGTCGGAAGAAATGGGGCCATCAGCGGAACTGCAGGAAAAGAACGGTTGGCACGAAGGAAACACGAAACATCCTTACTAGACTCGTTTCATGCTCGACACTTGAACATATTCTGATTCAGAGTGCCAGTAACCGTGGAACCTAAGCCTGAATCATACAAAAAACCGATCATACCACCCGGAAGGGTAGTTTTGCAGACAGGATCTGTAACGTGAAGTGTCGCGTTAGCACTTCTTCCAGATCTTAGTCTCCGCGAAGAAAATAAACATGTCGCCATGGTGAACCTAGCAACCTTCGAAAGAGATGTCAAACACACTAGGGTCACAGTTTCGGTTTAGAGCCGGAATAGAGTCTCACCGAAAACCACAAGGGATGCCAGCCGATCCTGTTCTATTAAAGAGCGTTCATTTAGAGCACAAAATTAGGGAATCCATTGGCCGATTGCGACGTAGTATTTTTCAGGTGGACGGAACCCGGAGTGCACATGACTTCGGCGATTCAAGAGTGACGGCATACGCAGTGGTCCAATGAAAGTGAGGTAAGGGAACAGCAAGAAATTTGCTCCCTTTTCAACAAGAAGTCAGAGATGCAGGACCAAAGGCATTCGTTCCGTGGCGGACAGAACATGGCGACACCGACAAGGAGACGGAAGCAAAAGCTTCGTGGGAGACCACGACCCAGGAAACCGGCTCACGATCACAATTCAAAACGGACTATAAATATCTTTTCAGAAATCTCACATGTTTACACACATAACTTTTTTTTTCAAAGGCATAATTGTCAACTGTGGTTTAATTGTTTACATTCCGATTCATTGATACAAGTACAGGTAAGAAGTCCCTCTTCCTAAATCAAATATCTGAAACCTTTCTTTCGCTTCAGAGCTTCCTCGAATGTTATACCTTCCACTAACAAAAGCTCAGTTTAGAATCTACAACAAATATCTGCAGTACTTACATCGGGCATATTCCTCGACACGTTCTCTTCCGGAGCCCTTGAGAACCAACATATCCTGGGCTTCTAACGCTTTATTCTCTCGGACGAGCATTTGTCGGATTACTAGTAAATCATCAGGTCAAACACAAAATGAAGAAAATGGTGTGTTACCAAGAGAAAGTAAAGTAGAGAATGCCAAGCCGCATAAAGCTATGATCATGCTTTGGCGGTACTGAGGACCCCATGTGGCCTTCCAAATATAGGACCCCATCCTTTAGTGAGAAGCATTAATGCGTCCTTGCTTGTACAAAAATATGACATAGTAACGTACAAGTTTCCGAGGTTTCCAACTGTCGAATCGATTTAATAATTGCGAAATAGTATATGATAAGCGGACTTACATCCGTTAACAAGTCCAATAGCCGCAGCCCGTTTCGCAGGCGGTCTCGGGATCGCCTACAAAAATGTTGAAAAATGGCTTATATATATGAATCCTTGTGCTTACATTTGATACCCAGACCAAAGTAAGCGCGAAGCCTTTAGACGACCGTCAGGCGAGGTTATTCACCATAACTTGACTAGCTTACGCACCAGCATAACCACTGGCCATAAGGAACATGGAAAAGTACCTTCCTCCGACTGTCATTGTTGCAAGACTGATGATATAGCCGATTATGACGGCCCACCACCAGCCAGCGATGTGGAAGAAACGTTCACCCGTCTTGTCTGGATTCAATAATGTCAACAGCTGACTTTCCCAAGTATAGGTTACTTACCAGCATGAAGAGCATTAACGGCACAAATTGCGGTTGCAAAGAGCCATGGAGGCCTACCAATGAAAGCGGTTGAGCGAAAATTACAACATAAAAGAGACTCATTCGCTCACGCGGCCATCAAAAGCGTAATGGTAGTGGAGAAGCCTAAGGTTGCGGCAAGTCTATAATTAAAAATACTAAGTCATAATATTTCGGTAATACAGGGGATACGCACGTAGGGAAGAAATTAACGAAACTCAAACCAAGGAGTTGAGAACAGGTCATGACCATAAAAATCAGGACTTTGATATCTTTGATTGCCATCTTTAATCCGGACCAGGCGCTACAGAGATAGATAGGTAAAGATTTTATGTTAGTTGACAAAGAAGATAGCTTACGAATCAGTTGCACCGTCCTGATCGGCTTCTCCAGCCTCTTCGGCCAGTCGAACTTGGGCTATGTGGCGTTGGTTTCCCGTAACCCAGCGCGTATTGTGAGGCTGGATGCATTAACGTCAAAGATTATTCCTAGCGAGGTATTTCCTGAACCCACATAATCCGGAAGAACGAATCTATATAGAGTAATAGTTAAAACGAGTCTCTAACGCAAGTTCTAGGTTAGACTTACATGGTTATTAGACCGATAACGACGGTAATTGAGCCCTAACACATTTAACAGCCTTTCACAGTTACACTATGGTCTACTCACCTCTATAAAGAATAGCCTAGAATTCTCTTGAATTACAGAGAAAGATTAGAGTTAGTTTAACGTACCAGCGCCATGCGCGAATTCCGAGCTTTCCTTCCATGTTGGATAAAATTCCAGCTGCCATCAACTGGCCCAGCATTATTTAATCCACTTTGACATGCCATAAGAAAGCAATACTCACGCTTCCAAAGGCGTTGGAAATCAAGAGGCCGCAATAAAGTCCAGCAGACCGGAAAGCAAGTTCCTTTTTGTTGCCATTCAATCTTGAGACAGGATTTGTGCCTTAAACAACAAACTTACCTTTCGCGTGTACCATCTACTCAACAGATATATAGCACCAGGATAGAATGCAGCTTCGGGAAGGCCAATGAAAACACGACAAAGGAGGATGCCGGCATAGTTTTGAGTGACCTATGGAAAATTAGACGGAGAATTAGCCAGGAAGATAAATCGGACATACCCCAGTTAAGGCAGAAGTTATACCCCAAAGAACAACACATATTCCTATTTAATTAATTGATCAGTAATTTTGCTTTTAGAAATAAGTAGCGGGCCGGCGGTACATGCCTATGTATAAAGAGGGCCTATGTGAAGGATAAGTTTATTCGTACCATTGTCGCATCATGTAGCGTACGTACCGTGGAACTTTATTTAATAGCTGTCGAGGATATATCAGCCACATAAGTTTAATGGTGCAGGAAGCTCTTTTACGTACAATGTTTGACGGAATTTGCATGGGACAGTAGCTGACATACAAGATAGCCACGACAGTATCATACTGGAGATCTTGAAGAAGCTTAATGAGACGATAGCCTAGGATACTACTCGTAATTCATACCAGATATATGAAGATCTGCCTCCATTCCCTTCAATCGTGCCGCTGTTACAGCTGTCCGATCTATGGAACGGAATTAAGTAATAGTCTGGCACTTAATTGTTAACGTTCCTACCAATATAGTTCATAATAAAAATTAGTGCAATCATAGGCATAAGCCTCAGGTCGAGCTTGCGAACAAGAGCCCTCTCGGCTTTAGCACGATTCTGAGGATCTAAGATCGCTTGAAGTTCGTCTTTGGGTGCATGAGAACCCTTTTGATCCTCTATCGCCTCAATTTCATGTTTGTTATCCGAGCCTTCTGACATCCTTTGGTGATGCTGATTTAAACCCTTTTACTAGAAAAAAAAAAAACGGGAGGAAAACTCACTAAGAAAATATACAGAGGGTGTCCGGATGGCGGAGATGTGGAGAAGGTGGACTGGATACCTTGTGCTATGATGAATATGCCGACATCCTTATAACCTTGGAAAGACGAAGCTCCAATACGTCACAGCAGGAACAGCAGGACCATCACATGACTGTAATTGGAGTGTCGAGCCGCTAAGCTTGACATGCGCGAGAAGGAAGAACAAGGATAGACACGCCTTAACAAATTTCCGGCCCTCGTTGATTGGAGTGTAACCAGCTAGGAAGCCAAAGAGACCTTCTATGTTCCTGAAGTCCCGACTGTGGGTCGCACTGAATGTACATATAGTTCAAGTTGGAAGAGGCCGATTGCAAGAAAATGAAGCCAATAGAATAATAACGCTAGTCAGAACAATAAATAAAATTTCATGTTGGTCATTTTGCTTACTTATATTGATTATAGAGATAATAGAGACAGATCGATCGATCAAGACTCTGCGGGAAAAGCGGCATCGATCGTCGGCATTAACCTCGGCAGTGACATGCCCCTGCTTCCCAATGCCAAACTTAAACTACACGATCCACTTCGTATAAACTTGAATATAAATAAATTTCAGTTGAAGCAAACCTGATTTCCAGCCCAATACAACTCACCATGCATTAAAGTATCTGAAGCGAAGACATTCTTACTACCAGTAAGTCCTATTCTCAGAAAAGGTCCCTTTCCCTTTCCTCGTGGGTGGATGTCTGGTTATATCTGTACATTGCCATGTATGGGACTGCGTTCAGTTTTAAATCGCCCGCAGCATTCTAAATGATGACTAAATAAGTATCAGATACGAAGCGAACTAGAAATTAGACGAATTAAGCGGATATGGCACTCACTGTAGTGGTATGTTTAGAGGCTCCCTCCGTCCGCATGACAGCCGTCGACCGCCATGAAAATGTTTAGTTGAAGTCCATGATGATGTGTGACTGAACAAAAAAATTAAAAATGAGGCTCAAACCGCAGTGTTTTTTTTCCAGAATTTGGCAAAAAAAAAAAAGTCCGTGACGAACCTTGAAAATTGTTCATCGAGTCTCCATGATGCGTAACACCAGTAAGGAAAACAGCTGAACCTGAATGTTGATGAAATCATCTAATTTTTTTTGTTTTAGAAAAGTTGAAAGTCGGCTGGACAGTAGAAGGATAGTCATGCGGGTGCAATACTCACCTTCATGCAGTCTAGACAACGCGGAATATTGGACCAATTCAGCGTGGAACTTGAAATGGAGGAAATCGTGCAATGAGGTTCAGGGCAGCTACTAATAGAATAACTCGTTATCGCAGGACTGGACGCGTCATATTAAGAAGTGAAATATTTTCTCCTTAGATTAATTCAGCGCAGTCATTCTATTGCTAAATGCCCATAGCACTAAGAGAAATAACGTGGAAACATGCCTCTTCCCATCAACGATTCCGTCCACTTCGATGATGCTTGATTACGCGCGGCGCCTAACTTGCGGATGAATTTATTTATTTTGCTGTCTCCGGATGTAAAGTACACATGGCTCCAACCACTTCAATGATCACATATAAATATTAGCCAATAAAGGAAGTAATAGAGCATCCCAGTTTAGTAAAAAGCCAGAAACGCTGCTCGTGCTAGGAAACAGGAAACGGAAGCTTCTTGAGATACCACTTCCCAGGAAACTGGCTCACTGCCAATTGTGCTTCTCCAGCAATTTCACGCCTTCATATTATCGGCATGCATAAGTTTGCTTGTAGGACTTAAGGTCTTATATTCAAATAAGTGCAGCCAATTTCTCCTCTTTCTAAATCAAATATCTGAAACCTTTCTTTCGCTTCAAAGCTCCTCAAACGTTATTCCTTCCACTATATCACAAACCATCAACTTAAATAAATAACCGAAATTACAATTCACTTACATCTGGCGAATTCCTCGACACGTTCTCTACCCGAGCCCTTGAGAACCAACATGTCTTGGGCTTCTAACTCTTTATTCTCTCGGACGAGCATTTGTCGGATCACTTTGAAAATATCAGATCAAGGTAAGTAGAAATGAACCCGGTAAGAAATAATTCTCACCTAAAGAAAGGAAGGTTGAGAATGCCAAGGCACATAACGCTATGATCATGCTTTGACGGTACTGAGGACCCCATTGGACCTTCCAAATAAAGGACCCGATCCTGTAAGAGTAAGCATTATGCTTAATTACTGATTATCCAGAAGAAGATAACTGTCACATACAAGTTTCCAATGTTCCCAACTGTCGAGTAGATCGAATAACTGCAAAATTGGATATGATAATCATTGGGAACTCACATCCGTTAACTATTCCAATAGCTGCGGCCCGTTTAGCAGGCGGTCTCGATATTGCCTATAAACATGACAGTTATAGGGGGTAGAATTACAGAATTACTTGGGCTTACATTCGATACCCAGGCCATAGTTAATGCCAACCTTCAGGATGATTCATGGGATGTGCTTTATGCTTCAAGTTGTTTAGACTCCGTACCGGCATAACAACTCGCCATGAGAAACATGGAGAAACATCGTCCTCCAACTGACATTGTTGCAAGACTGATAATATACCCGACTATCACAACCCACCACCAGCCGGAAATGTGGAAGAAACGTTCCCCCGTCTTGTCTGCCAGTATATTCAATAGAAACCCTCAAAATGAGTACCCCCGACGAGAGACAAACTTACCAGCGTGAAGTGCATTCAAGATACAGAGTGTGGCTGCGAATAGCCATGGAGGTCTGCCAATGAAAGTAGTTAGCCTGAGTCGAAGTATAAGAAGGAAAGTTGACTTACGCAGCCATCAAGAGTGTAACAGTGTTCGAGAAACCTAATGTTCCAGCAAGCCTGAATGTGTTGCCAAAATCATTGAATGAAGCTATTCATATAACATATGGATATGACATACATTGGGAAGAAATTGATGAAGCTCAATCCAAAAGCTGAGAACAAGTCATAATCGTGAAAATGGGAATCTTAGTATCTTTGAACGCCATTTTTAATCCGGACCAAGCACTAACGAGATGAAAAAGAGTAAACATCATGCTTATGCATAGCATTGAATGGTTCAAATACTTACGAATCGGTTGCCCCATCCTGATCGGCTTCTCCAGCTTCTTCCGCCAATTTAACCTGGGCCAGATGGCGTTGCTTTTCAGACAGCTAACGCGTGTGTATGGCTATAAATGTTCAGTAGTGATAGACTTTCTGAACTCACATAATCCGGAAGCACGAACCTACGCAGAATAATGATCAGAGTGGATTTCTAGAAGACAGTTTAGGTTTGACCTACATAGCAATTGGTCCAATGACGACGATAATTGAGCCCTAAATGCATGAGATTTTATCCCGACGAATCATCATTTGCTTACTTCGATAAAGAATAGCCTAGAGATCTGCATGAGCATGGCAGGTGAGAGAATATTTATAGTTAAATTCGACGTACCAGCGCCATGCGCGAATTCCGCGCTTTCCTTCCATGTTGTTCAGGATTCCCGCTGCCATCAACTGATCGAACTTTAGTTTATTCTGAGACATTCCAATGAACAAATACGTACGCTCCCAAAAGCATTGGAAATCAAGACACCGCCAAAAAGCAGTGCACAGCGGAGAGCAAGCTGCTTCAGATTTCGTGTTCGAATCATGATCATTTGCATACTGTAACGACGGACTTACCCTTCGTGTGTACCATCTACTTAAGAGATAAATACTTCCAGGGTAGAAAGCTGCTTCAGGAAGATCAATGAAAACACGGCAAAGGAGGATGCCGGTATAATTCTGAGTAAGCTAGAGAGAAGTAGAAATGAGTCCTAGTAATCAGAAATGAGGTATGGCCTGGGAACTTACCCCAGCCGCTCCAGAGGTTATGCCCCTGAGAACAACACACAATCCTGGACAAATGGAGAAATTAAAATTTGCTCTGAGAAGCATCGGTTCGGTGGTACATGCCTATGTAACGGATGAACTTATTTCTACGATAATGGTAAAATGTCCCTAAGTTACATACCGTGAAACTTTATTTAGAAGCTAGCGAAGATACATTAGCATGCGGGTATTAGTGATTGAGGCTCTTCCGGTTCACGTACAATATTTGACGGAATTTGTATAGGACAATAGCTGGCGTATAAAATTGCCACAACCGTATCATACTGAATATCTTGAAAATTCTTAATAGAAGTATAGGTTGAGATACCATCAGTGCCTACCGGATAGATGAAGAGCGGCTTCCATTCCTTTCAATCGCGCTGCTGTTACAGCTGTTCGGTCTGTAGAAAAGTCAGTATAAACTCGTGCGATACGTAAGTGTTAATTCTCCTACCAATATAATTCACAAATAAGATTAGTGTAATTATAGGCATAAGCCTAAGGTCGAGCTTGCGTACAAGGGCCTTCTCAGCCTTTGAGTGATTCTGAGGGTCTAGGATCGCTTGGAGCTCATATTTGCGTGCAAGGGAGGTCTTTGATCTTCTACCGCCTCAAGTTCATGCTTGCCATCAGAACCTTCTGACATGCTTTGCTAGTTTATCGAGCAGCGAGGTCAACTATTTAGTTTATAAAGGAACTAGAGATAACTGACTAAGAAATAGTACACGGGTTGAAGTTGTCCAGTAGATTGTAGACTGGTGTGTTCTTCTAGTATAGTGGAGAGGGTGGACTGCCAGTGAGAGGACTGGGTGCCTATACCGCAGTAATTCTGTCGACATTCTTATAAACTTTGAAGGATGAAGATCCGATCATCTGATGATTACAATCGCAGTCTACGTTTGACATACGCGCGCGATCGGAAGAATAACGTGAACTTGAAGCACAAGGATAGATTTGACAAAAATCTTCGCCCACCCTTGATAGGACTCCAGGAGTATAAGCCAAAATTCCAGTAAGGAGCCATACCCGGAGGTCTTCTATGTTCTCGAAGCCTAGATCGTGTGTGACATGGTTGGGAGCTATTACAGCCGAAGAAATCGAAGAAGCCCATTACAATTCCAGTCAGGTCTAGTCTATTGTTGATAATGCCTTCTGAACTGCAATGCTAACCTAGTAAAAAAACAAGAAGTAAATAGTCATTTTTTAGATTGCGCGCCTTCCTTGCTTATTTGTCGGTGTCGGTGCTTTTCATGGTGAAGCCAGATCGGGACATTCGGAAAGAGCCAAACCTCGACAGTGTGCTTGTGACATTCCCCGATGCCCGACATGCAACCTAATCCAAATAATTATTCATTTTCGATCTTATATAATATGGTATTTACAATACATTACTTGAAGCCCTCAAACTTTGGTAAGTATCATGCATTAAACTTACAAAAATGATCAGCTTATCGTATTGATTAATTATCACTGAAAATAATATTAACAAGATATTTTCCTTAATACAATTGGTGATACTTAGTCTTCGAGATGAGGTCCGATTGTCAATACTCTCCTCGTCACCCACTGGAGACAGCTAGTATAAAACTTTTCCGAGACTTTTCCTGGTTTCATATAATACTGGCCCGGCAATTACCGAGATACTGAGTATTATACCACTGATACTAGATGCTGATTTATCTCTGTATTATACCAGTCTAATGCTTAAATCTCATGCTTCGATTCTGTGAGATCTGCTCTCCTCAAAGAGTCCAAATGTATAATGCCAATCTAAAACACTATGAAAAAAATTGATATCTATCTAACTAAGAGCATAATATATTCTGTCCTCACGGAGTAAGTCAAATTGACTTATGACTGAAAAGCAATGTTCCCATAGCAAAGATTTATGTGCAGTATGTTATGTGAGGCTCTTACTTTGCAGCAACACAAATATCTCACCAGAGGAACACTACTACTCCTTTATTCCACCACTGGCAGTCTTTATATGCTAGGCCAGAAACTAACTTTGCACTCATTGAGTGTTGGCAATGAGCAACCTCGTCAATAACGGGTCAGATTCAATTTAATAAACATTGAGCTTAATAACTAGACTCACTGTTGACTCTTCAGCTCTCATAGTCTGCTAGTTTCCTGTGGTTATTGTGATTGTATGATGTTTCATCCAACCAGTGATTATTAGCTTCCTATCACTACACTGAATGTACAGCAAAGTCGAATAGCATATTTGTGAAACTTGAAAGGGTAGCAAGAGGGCACAGAGGGGGAAGACATTTCTTCGGACTTTGAGAGTGTAGGAGAACAGTCTTGTCTCACATGTGGCAAGCTAAGCGGTGAGAACAATAGAGGAATAAGTGAGGAACAATGAACCACTAGAATGTATCAAAGTGTTCAACAATGGAAGTGGTTAAATCAATTGGAACTCCTTTGTTACATGACAATAAGAAGATGGAAGCTCACATAAATAAGTATACAGTGAACTTCTAATTTGTGAGGAATGCCACAGGGTGTCAGGGGACGACTTATTTTCTACTTTGTTTTTACTTTGTTTTACTTTGTTTCACTGGTTTCACACTTTGGACAACTTCGCTTTATCTTCATTTACTTCACTTCGCCCTCATTTCCCTTCGCTTGTTTTATTTTATTTTATTTTTACTTTGCTTTTACTTTGCTTTTGCTTCGTTTCACATTGTTTTCACTTTGTCCCCCTTCATTTACACTTCGGATGACTTGCTTCCACTTTGTCGTTACTTCGCAGAAACCTCGGGGCTTTAGCCTCACCTCATACCTGAGGTGTCAGGGTCATTCGGGAGGCATATGGAGGTTGGTCAGATGACTCAGGGTTGTCTCCCCTTTGGTTATTTCTATTACTCCATTTATCTTTTATTTCATATCTTCTTATCTTGAGTTGGGGGTATTTAGGGGCTCTCTAGTGGCAGTGTATCCTTAGAGTTTTTCTCTTCAGATTTACCCTCTACTAGGTGAGCATTCATTCAATGTATGCTACTTCGGGTCGTTTATGTATACTTCGGATTTCCCCTCTACTAGTTCACGTGAGGTCCGCGGATTGTTTAGGGTTGCCCTTACACAGGGCTTGTCCTCCCTCTTGTACCTTAAACTTGACTAGCTTCCTCATTTCTCTTATAGTTTGAGTTGAGGTTTTACAAAGGTCTTCAACAGTAGTTACTAGCAGCACTTCTATACAAAGGTGACCATATCACAGGTAAATAACAAACTATGTTTTAAGTGCTAGTACATCGCCTGATAATTATGGATAATATCCCCATCTCCTCTTCAGATTGCTGCATGGGACAGTTAGGTCAGAAGATTCTCAAGAGAAAGACCAGCAGCCAAATATCTCGGAGAAACAAGGAAACAGTTCAGATAACTAGTAGGACTTAGGTGAGGGTGAGGAAAGCCTCTTCCTGGGGAATGAGGTAAGTAGTCTCTCATAATTTCATAAACTTCCCTCTCTAATCTATTGCTGAGGAACAGACAGGTGGCTGACTTAAACCATATCAAGTGTCAAGGATGCAAATTACTGTCTCCATCACAGGTATCTATGAGTCTACTGGTAACTGAACTGCCATCTAGTTTACTGGGTTGTCTATCAGAGGTATTATGTATCTAGTATTATACAGAGTATTATACTGGTAACAAGGACAGTGGAGTAATGTAGTTTAATACCTATAGTATACCTCATACAAGATTCAAATTATGCATGTAAAGATATTTAATTACTACTCAATACTAGTATAATGCTTCTGATGACACTTAAAACTCGAGAAAAGGTATAATACAAGGGCAGTTTAATATTACAGTTTAATACCTCTCTCGGAGAAGTACCGGGTAGTATAATATTCCTGTCCGCAGGGGCTGTCCTCGTGGTTCCGTGTGTGGTTACTACTGATATCTGTACACTGCCATACGGTTCAGTCCGATTTCCTTCTCCCAAGGCTGCGCTGATCAAATTGGTAGAGAATACTGCAGATGTATCTATAGCATATGAAATAATTGATGACATGCCCACATTGTCAATGCATTCACAAGCCTTCAGTGCGACCTCGAGATCCTTCGTGGGATGGGCACACTTGACTGAATGAAGGCGCTGGCAGAAACATTACTGGAATGAATAGTAACGAGGAGAGCTTGAACCTTCGATATTCATCGGTCATTATTGAAATGAAAAACACTGACCATTGCAATCAAGTCGGCGGAATATTGTAGAGGAAAGACCACTCCCATTAGATTTAGAATAGAACCAGTACTGGACTGCTCTTGCTACCGATCTCCGAGAGGGGTTTGTCTGATAAGTTCAGTTATATACTAGGCATATCCTTAATCCGATACATGTTGCATATATATATGACCATGTTTCCTTAAAGTACAAGATCAAGGATGATACTACCACTCGGTTAAATTTCCAATGCTCGTTTAAAGAGCCAGCGATTGACCAGAGCCAAAGCCTCAACGGGTTTATCATATGGAACCATGTGGCCAGCACCCTCTATAGTAGCATAGGTCAACCCTCCGAAAGAACGAGTCCTTCCTGCTTTCTTCCCATCCACTGTCCAGTCACGCAATGGTTGTGCGGCGAACGTCTCCTGACCAGACCATTCCATAGCGAGGGTGAAGCGTTCATTCCCAACCCAGACGATTACGATAATTCAAAAAAAAAGGTGCAGATTAAAAGATTAGCAAGGGAAACTTACCCAATTGCAGATCAGGTCGTATGTTCCGACGTAAATAAGGACATCAATGCCTCTCTCGAGAAGTTCAGCAACATAGAACTGTGCCTTATGACTGAATCGATCTAGATGAGAAACAAAGGCCTTCATTACATCACTGGAGCATCCAGTATAGTTCCCAAGATTTTCATCCACTCCAAGGGCAGCACGTGTTTCGGGTCTATTGAGAAAATCTGCGATGGTCCTAAAGGAATAGAATTAATAATCTGAACTGGGAATAATTTAAAGTCTTACGTCGTGATTGGGTAGCATAAGGTTTCCATTCCACCCTCACAAGGACGTGAAACATCATAGACATTTTTTCCTAGTAAAGCATCGAGAAAAATATAAACGTTTTTCAAATATTATGATGAGAAAGATTACCTGTTGCTTGAAAAGGTCCCATAATTTCCGATTGGCAGAATTTCTCAGCGGCTTCGCAGCCCATTTGGTCGTAGATGTCGACACAAGACTCCTGAAGCAACCTCTCGCAGCGAGGAATCTAAAATTACAATGAGAGACGATATATACACATATTATCACTGAGACGAATAATAATACATACTGCTTTCTTCATCCGTACACAAGCGGATATGTCCTGGAACGGTTCAACACTTGCAGCGGTACATTGAATATCGTAGTAAGTGGGGATAAGTCTATCGAAATGGTCAGTGAATGGCACAATATTCTCCTAGCAAACTGCGAAATGAACTAACCTTGCAGTATCCGTGATACCATTTCCTAATATATCTTATTAAATTTGTGATCAGAAATAAGATAGGGCTCTACCAATGATTAACGACTTCAGGTTTATGGGGGCGAGTCCTGCCGCCACGGCTTTCGTGTTATCGTCGTATATTTGAGCACCAAAGGTGGGGATATAACGGCCCTATCCGTATGTGGAATTGGCATAGGAAAACCCTAATAGATACTATACTCACCCCGTAGGATTCACCAGACAAATGGAATGGCCTTCCTTGAAACTCGATAAATGTATCCAAGAAAATTCTCATGAAGGCTGAAATATCTTTCGCAGCCTCCTCTGAAGTTCCCTGAGGAATCAGGATTTAAAAAGGTAACTTGGTCTTAAACGAGTGCGGACAAACAACAGATTCTCCATGATCAGCATAGCTGAACCCAACTCCAACGGGTTGATCGATGAAAAAGACATTTGCGTTAGAAATCCAAGAATAAGGGTTGTATTCCGTGGTATTTGCGCTTGTGATTCGGCATGGACCTATATATCTCATCGTTGGAACATGAAGTAGACTCGAGTGGATTGCTTCCACGTACCCAGTTCCATGTACAGTCCGATAGAAGAGGAACAGCCAGGACCTGTAAATTTATAGAATATTCCTTTGGCTATTAAAGAATATCCAAACCTCCATTTGTCCAGAGGACGAGATCGTCATTCTTAGGATCACTTCGGCTTTCGAAGAAAGAGAAAAACTGGATGTCGACCTCTCCGTCAGCTTCGAGTCGCACCGACTCTTGTAAATGTCAACGTAATACTTACCAAATGCCTTGCTTCAATGTCGAGATAACCGGTATATGATCTGCTCACATAGTATTAGATACCACATGCTAATATTCGAAAACTAGTATTGACCTTACGGAATCGTCACAAAACGAGGCTCCATTTTGCTTGACCCTAACTCTGTGATTCGGATAAGCAGGATGTGCTAGAATCGTATATTCGTCTGAAGAAAGGATTCTAATATCCTCGATGGGCTTCAATAGACCGTCATCATAGAGACTCGTCTTGATATTTGTGTATCCCGACCCGTAGAATGGTGTCTGAGAACTGGACGCGTAATGCACGCCTATCGCTAAGATAATCCAACCAAGGATTTGACGCATAGTGGACCTTCGAAGGATATATCGATAATGGTTAAAAGGAAGAATGAATCCGTGAGGAATTACGGGAACAAACGCGAGAGTCTTAGGTTCATTATAAGTAAGTAGTTTGCCGCAGGGCCGTGCCTATCGGAACCTGAGATAGTATTCTGCAGATGCACATGGTACCGTGGAAAGTCAAGGAGCCGACCAGACTCCTTCAATCTATCACGTAAACTTCCCATATTGGTCAGTTCACGTGACTATTCGCGTCGCTGTTCTCCGACACCGACTCTCTGAGCCTGACTTTGAGTCTGCTTGACTCTGAGTCTGAGTCTTTCTCAGTGCTTCCAAGCCTGTCGTCTTGTCATATTCTTGCTCTGAAACTGCTTTTAATTACCTTGGACGATACTCGTGTAACCATTCCAGTGTCCTTCGCAGGATTCCGGATACCCAAGTCTAACACAGTAACTGTAAGTATACTTGATACAATAACGAAATTGATCAATAATGTCTCTTTAATGGGCAGTGTTGATATATATACGACCATAGACGGTAGATATGATGTCTCACTGGAGAATATTTCTCCAGGTAAAGGAGCCGGACTCCGCAGACCGCCGCAGATACTATAACGAAGGCTGTCGTCTTGAACATGATCCCAAGCGGCGACGCTGTCACTGGTCTAATTGTGAACAGCAGTGCAGTTGTTTCGATAATAGCAGACGACAAGGTTGAGTATAGCGTCCAGCCATCCGAAGCGATCGCCGTTGGAAAGGTGTCAGAGACGGCACATCACTGCCAGTGACTTCGACAAGTATCGATTTGATGCAACGATGTCGTTGGTGGCGTGTTATATTACTTGGCCATCTTGGGAAGGAGATCGCAGGTGTTCCTGTTGTGTTTTGCACGGAATTCGAAACACAGTTTGAGGCTTTATTCAAGACGGTACCCAGTAGCAGGATCGCTATGCTAATCCGAAAAGGTGAATTTTACGGCTTCAATCAGCCTGATAGACTATTGTAAGTTCCTCGCTCCTCAATGCAGACAATGTTCCTTATCTTGAACCCTAGTAAGGAGTGATCACTGATCGTTGGTGCACCGTGACAACAGTAGACTGCGTGACCAACACCTCCACTATTTCTTTGTCTTTTTTTTGTTCATATGGTCACCAGTATTATAAACGTTGATTTGTTTGTCTCTGCTTGTCCAATTGAGAGAGAGTTCTACCCCGCAACCATAGGCACTCAACACAAGTCGTAATTTTGATGGTCAACTTGCGGTTAACTGGCTGCGTCCATCTCTCCGTCTCTCAAACTCCCGACATACCTATACCGAAACGGTACCGTGTGAGTCTTCTCTATTAGCTAAGATGGTCTTTTCTAAACAATGCTAGCAAGTTGTCGCTGCACACGGACTTCCAACCACTTGACGATCAAACAGCGTTTCAGTCCTATACAAAGTCACAAAAGTGAACCAGCATATATTCGAGAAAGACCGAAGAACGATATATGTCCCTGGGCACAGCCTTTAGAGCTGCTTCTCTCTTTGGAATACTTAACGTCGCTGGGTATACGAGAGATAAAGGATGTCGATTCTACCCAAGCACTCATACAGATAATTAACAAAACATCAAGCAAAACAATCACCGCTTAAATGCAAGACGGAGTATGTTCGGTCAATTATGAAATGTGGTATTGTGTTTTTTGTTTCCTTTGTTTTCACTATGCTGACATAAACGCAGACACCGGTGGTATATGAGATATGCGAGACTTTCCGTATCTCAACAGGTCAACCCGACGTCTACCGATATCTCCTGTATACATTTCACAACATGCCAGTACTTTTGGTCCTTCCCGACGAAATTCTTTTGGCATGCATGAAAGAATTATGGAACGTTGGGCGTGCTACCGAGTCTTCTGGAGCTTCACAATCCATTGACCGGAACGATTTTAGACCGCCAAAGTCTTTCCTTCTGGTTCGATCGACTTGCCTTACGTTGGCACGGGTATCATCTCCCTTATTCTGGCGGGAACTGGATATCAACAGTAATTATGGTCCTGCTGAGTTGAACTGGAAACAATTAGGCGGTGGAAACCGCCTGGCTTATCTTTTAGATCACCTCAGATACATCGGGCACGTGCAGGTCCTCTGTTTCGCTTATGCTTCATCTACAATTCCGGAAGAAGACTGTAGAGAGCTCAAATTGATTGAAGCCTTTCTCGACAAGGCTGACAATTTAGAGCTTATTAGGCTCTCCGAATGGACAGAGGAAAGGGATTTAGAGGTATATAACTGAATGGATGAGGATGATCTGGAAGCAGAAGGGATGAGAACGCATCATTGGTACCAGACCTTTCAATCTGCATTAATGAACAAAATCTTCATTCGCACTCTAATTGCCACCAGACAAGCACCCCGTTGACAGCCTCCCGTGCCCGTGGATCTACTTCTCTTATGAATGTGCGGAACTCGACATTTGGAATACTCGAGCCCCGTTGTCGTATGGAGTGATGACTCTCCTGCAGTGTGCTGTCAATTTAAAGGTCTTGAACGTTTTTTCTGTCTTTTTTTTGAATCCATTTATGTCTATTAGGGCTACGCCCCATGCAAGACATTACAATACAAGAGATCCAGTCATACATTCAGTTCCTTCCCTGTTCCTCCCCCATCATAGACCCTTTCGGGGGTCTTGGACGTTACCAAAGGATACTTGGACATAAAACGCCGGAACTGGCTACGCAAGAGCCCGACTTACTTGCCGTGGAATACTCTCGAAGAACTACAGTTTGACGAGCTGCCATATAAAGATCTTCAAGAATTCACTGCAAATCACACTGCACGTCATATTCGCTACCATCTCATACTATTCCTAACGCGATTATTCTTCAGTGCTGGCGAGAGAAAAATCCAGACTCTGACGTAGCTCTCAAGCAGCTTTCGATCAATCTCGGAGACTGTAAGCTTACTTCCAAGGACCTCTGTTCCACCATTTCTGCTTTCATCCGGGCATCTTTGGAGACTATAGCCATATCGGGAATGATGCAATCAGTTGATATCAAACTCTTACGACTCGTTACGAACAACTTTCCGAATCTTTATTTTCTACAAATCATTGGATAAAAATAGACTATTTCATTGGTAAGTCTTAGAAAGTGTTCTGCTTGACCAAATATATTTATCATTTATTAAGGGATGATATGATTACGGGGCTTGCCGAATTAAAGCTCTAGAGACTTTGCGCTTCAATCACACCTATATTGGCCTTCCAAAATCGAAATTGAACGCCCCTCAACAGGCGATAGATTCGATAATGGACGCTCATTATATAATATTGCTTCTGGCCTTTGCCTATCTGACGACTATATAGAACCTCAGAATCTGGCAGGGAAGAAAATCTTATGCGTATAAAATTTCTAAGGGAAGAAACGCTAACGGGGAGATCAAGTATCAATGGGGGAAAGAGGAGAAAGCTTTTCCGTATCATTCGTCAACGAGCACTTGGACTGTGGATAATATTCTGCATATCAATTAAGGATGTTTTGCTTTTTTTTCTTTCTTCGATTAAAATACGGAATATACAATAATATTTGCTAGTAACGTTCACGTTTAATTCTACCATTCATCTCCACCTTCATCTCCAAATTCCTTTATTTATTCTGCATTTTTCTTACTATCAACCTAATATCTATCCTGAACGTGATCTTTAACACCCCAAAGGCTGGTGTGATTAGATCTGTGACGCGTTAAAAGCGGTTTCGATTCAGTATTAGTCAGGGTAGCCCCGTATAGAATATTATACATGAGATCCTTTACCAAGGCCGCGTTGGCCTAATGGTAAGGCGTCTCTTTAACCTAATTAATATCCTGAAAACGATGTTCAACACCTCAAAGGCTGGTGTGGTTAGATTTCTGACGCGTTAAAAAGCGGTTTCGATTCAGTATTAGTCAGGGTAGCCCCGTATAGGATATTATACATGAGATCCTTTACCAAGGCCGCGTTGGCCTAATGGTAAGGCGTCTCTTTAACCTAATTATATATCCTGAAAACGATGTTCAACACCTCAAAGGCTGGTGTGGTTAGATTTCTGACACGTTAAAAAGCGGTTTCGATTCAGTATTAGTCAGAGTAGCCCCGTGTAGCCTATTATCTAATAGAGCCTTCGGGGCCGCGTTGGCCTAATGGTAAGGCGTCTCTTTCCTAGTGTGGACGAAGGAGAAGATTGTGGGTTCGATCCCCATACGTGGTAGCTTTTTTGCACTCCTGCAGGAAGCTAATATTTTTAAATTCCCAACACCAAACAACCCTGGAACCAGTGGTACACCTTCCACCAAGCCCCGAGAAATTCTGTCATGCACACTGAACAGAACCTAGCATTGACAGCATCAGAAAATAAATTGCAAAAATTCATTTAAAATCAATAATTTCTGAAAAATCAAAACAAGAGCTGTAGGAGGTTCTCCTGTAGTAAGGCTCAGGGTAAACATGGACCATGCAAATGAAAGCTCATCATCTATAGGTGTTACACCCTACCTTGGTGTCACCTTCCAATGGATCTCTGACAGCTTCTCCACCCTTCTGACACATCCTGACACCATCAATCCATGCACCACCTCCATCACAAGTCTTCCTACTTGTTGCTGCCGATGAGTCCCAACCTTATCTCCCCATTCACCCTCTTCCATCTAACCCTTGTCTCCTGACCTGACATACCAAGTGAAGTGCCTTAGACTAATATTGATGGCACTATCATGTTTATGATCCTTCCCTTCTATTGGTTATACTTATTGTCTTGGAGTTTCACAAGTATATTTACACTGTTATCTGTCCACCTGTCTCTGTCAACTCCACTCTCCAATATTCATCCAATCTGTTTTCTTATCTTTCACTATCTTCATTTGAATTACATTTTAGTATAAAAACCTTGTATATTCTTTGATAGTGCCCATCTGGAAATCAACTTAGTTTACCCTCTGTTATATTCTTGCTTGCTGTCTTTGACCTCATCTCTGATGTCCTCTCTGACACTCTCCGACCAACCTCTGGTTTGACTTATCATCTTACCATGTTATAGTCTTGACATCTCTGACATCTCCAACCACTTACTCTTGACCTCTCTCTGCTGTCCAAACCTGATCAGCTCTGACTGACTTGAAATTGTCAGGGGACGCCTCCAGATTTCCGCCCGGAACCTTTCCGCCCGGAACTATCCCTCGCGTCAAGCACCCTCTGGAAGCGATTCCGCGCGGGATTCACCCTCAGCACATTTGACGACTCCTGTGGCCGGAGAGTGGGAGGTTTGGTTGGAGACAGTGGGCGTCTGGTGGAGGGTATATGCGCATGTAGTCATAGTGCATGAGTAATGGGTTGTTAGCGCCGGTCGGAGATCGGGATCGTTCCGTTGTTTCTCCGTTCACTTCCGTTTCCTTTGTTTTCCTTTCATTGGTTCGTTCCCCTTTCCTTATTGTTCCCGAGTTCATCAGATCATTGTTCGTTTTCCTTTCGGGTTTACGTTCCGTTTCCGGACGGTATATAGTGGGCTCACTCTGGCAGAGGCAATCCAAGTCTTTCTCTTTGGATTTCCCCTCTGCTAGGTGAGATTCCCGTTGCCTGTATATATTTCGTTCACTTATGTATCTTTGGATTTCCCCTCTGCTAGCTCTGCGTGACGTCCGCTTGGCTTTGAGGGTTGCCCTTACAGAAATCAGGACACAACTTGCAATAGTGGTGCAGCACACAAGCTGAAGCCAAGTCCTATTAGTACCTCTTCCAATGTCACCAATGTGTCTTAACCTTTAGTTTTGCACAAAGCTTAACAATAGGACTCTGTTAAGCCCTGTGCTTAAGTGTCACACCATGTGACTTCGCTTAACCTCCATGAAGCTTCAGAGAAGGTCACATACCTTCAGAGAACTCCATTCAACTTCATTCAACTTTGCGTCTTACCTCTTTGTCTTCGTGTTCGCACAACACACCTTTTATTCACATCCTTGACTTTACTCTTGATCTCTTTGGTGTAGCCTTCACCTAACCACTTCATTCAAATCACACTATCTACTCCACGATTTCTGGAAGACTATTATTAGTCTACTTCAGCACTGGCACAATTGGTCCTTGGTACTTCTATTTTAACAGGTGACACTTTGTCATGTTCATTTCCAATTTGTTTGTATTATTTCCATTCACTTATTGTTATCATGACATATCTTCTACTTGCTTATTTTTCTTATTACATATTTATCCGTAATACCTTTTCAATTGTTCACTTTATCTGTTTAATGTTTCCCCCGAACCTTCGCTATTTGACGATACACATATACCCATTGTTTGTATCACTTTATGTCATACTCTGCTCCACACTTGATTTAGTTAATTGTAATACTCACTTCCTCTTTCATCCATGGTCTTATAGTATATAAGTACATGTATCTTAGCTAGTTTCTCCAGTCTGTTACATCCTGATACGGAATACACCTGGTAAGCCGCGTGGAAGTAAGTCAACGCTTCCGGTCAGAAACACCAATGACTTGTACTGAAGGGACTTGGCTTTAACTTGTGTGTTGCGCCCTGCAGAGTCGTAGGTTGTCCCTACTTCAGAGTTCAAGAGTAATAGAAAGGATGGAGCTGAATGGGAAGGAAAACCTGAGCAGAGAAACAGACAAGAGAAGAGTTAACAGAGAATACGAGATTCGATTTCTGACTGCGTAAAAGTAGATACAAATGAGTGTATTTAAATATAAATAACCGAGCGGAAAAACAATGGATAAAAACATAATCAAAGATGAATCATAAAAACATAATTGGCGTATGATGGTGTGATAATACACTGTGTGGAGCCGGTGGGAAAATAACATAAATGATGAAGGGTCAAATACATCAGCTGAGTGTTACGTCTTAATATCTAGATGTCACTTCAGACTCCGGATATAATAGAACGAGTGAGTAATTCGGAGTCCGGATGATATGAACTGAAAGGACTTGGCTTCAACTTATGTGTTGCGCCCTTAACCGTATGCGTTGTCCTTATTTCAGGATGATATTCGGAATTGGATTTCGGAGTCCGACGGTTGTCACAGACAAGTCGGTATAAGAGAAAACTTGGAGACCGAGTATAGTAGAACAGAATAGAAGTAGACAGACAGACGGAGGCCGGGATGAGTTAACAGAATAACGAAGTGGATTTCTGACTACTGAACCATAATACAAAGACGGCTATTTATACTAAATGGAGGCCGATAACAAATGGGGAAATAGTCAGGGTCACGGAGATGAAACAGATAAGGAAAGAATGATAAGGAGCGTGGTTGGCTGAAATAATATGACGCGGAGTCCGATGAGAATATAACGTAAAAGTCATGTGGAAACATAAAACACGTGAAATCATAAATGATGCTTGGCATCGATGAGAAATAAGCGAGATAAGAATAAAAACGGAATCCGAAAGATAATGAATGGTAAGGAGTGACGGAGTCCGAGAATAATAAGCGAACGAATGAGAATAATACAAATAATCAAGGACCAATGAAAATCAAGATGAATAACAAATATAGCTGGAATGGAGTCCGAAGGAAAATGAAATAAAATCGAAATAAAACAAAATCGGGATCGGGACTTGATACTGAGTCACAAGCGAGAATTGAGCACATGGTGCAAAGATAAAACAGATAAGAAAGATAAGAGAAATCCGGTCAGAAAACAAAGGTTGAGTCAACATGAAAAGTCAAGTGAGTGTGAAGGGGCCGCACGGAAAAGGTCTGAATGAACGAATACAAAATGAATGAGTCAAATGCATAGAATGTGAATGATAGAATAATAGAAATATGAGCCGGTCGGATCAATACTTGACACAGTCGGAAATTAAATGTATATCATTCCCATACTCAAGCCTAGTGCTCTTTCTCCTCTATACACCTCAGACCTCTATTAGCCTTTGAATCAAATATGAACCTCCAGGATCATTTCTGAACTCTACCTTGAACCTTTGATCTTACTCCAAAGTCCTACCTTCATTCGGGACTTTGTTCAGAACTTCGGTATTTGACTTTGTTCTAATATTGTTGGTTCTAATCTGTTCCAAATTAAGGACATGTACATTTCAAGAAGGCACAACCCATGCAGGTTGAAGCCAAGTCCTTCAGTTCTAGCTTCCCCTTCCTTAGTTTGACTTCGCCATTACTTCGGTCACACTTTGGAACCTATTGTTAGGATCAGCCTGTAACAGACTCACTGAGTGGTCACAAGTTGACAGGACCACTGTGTATACATCTAGGAATGAGGACAGTGTAAAGACTATGTCTTTACTTGGTTAGTATATCACACCTGTAAAGTGACTGTTTACAATTATATGTGTTCAGCTACTATTAAGTATGGTGGGAGACACACAAACATGACAAGCCGTAGTTTTGAGTTTCTGAGCTCCAAATTGAAATTTTATTAAGAAACATATATGTGTTTTATAGTCAAAATTTACAGCAGGAACTTTTTTGAAATTAGGCACCCAAAAGCGTGAAAATTGAGGTATCGGCCAAGTTTTCCCTTCCATTTCTAAGGCTCAGATTTTTCAAAAGAAATGGTAGATAAAATTCTGCATAATACAGTGAACCTATTCTATACACATGCATCAGTGTTATGTTTCTGGTAGTATTTCTCATCTCACTGCTTCTTTTCCTCCTTGGCCTTAGCTAGATTTCTTTGTTCCTAACTGAGGGTTATGACCATCAGTGCAGTGGGCAGGCCCATCAAGTTTATATTCCATCAATTGGACTGAAGCGAGTCTCAACTGCTCCCTTTGGGCAACAGCAAGTCACATCTGTTTCTTTATTCTCATTTCCACTGGTTCACTGGTTTGCAACTCATTGCCACCATCTGACCAGTTGCTCTCCTTGTCTGCCCATTCACTTTCACTCTTGATTTCCACGCTTCTAGTGAACAACTCTGCCTCAGATTCAGGCTCAGTTTCAACTCTCGCATCTCCAGAAACAGGTATGAATGGATGAGATGCAAATGAACCATTGGATGTTTGCATATAATGATGTTGATTTCTTTTCTTGGGCATTGGATGACAGCTGAACTTGGCGGAAGCAAAATAGGTGGGTTAGACACCCATCCAGAACTTGCCAGTTCCTAAAAAGTGTGAAAAAGGGAGGTGACAGAGGTAAAATTGACCTTACACAAAATCAATCCATAGGTTTGATAGACACATCTAATAGCTATCTAAATGCACGATTTCGAGGGCAATTACTAATCTAGTTGCTGAGCCTATGCAATTTTCGTGATGAGCATGCCGGTTTACCATGAATCTCTCTGTCTCCCACCATACAGGTTTAAGTGACAACTGGTCGGCACTAGTCGCTGACCCAGGATAATATACTAGAATATTATGTAACTAGGTGGATGCATATATGCATCCATAAGAGTCCATAAGGACTTAGAAGAAAGATTGACATAAAGTCAATCATATATACATGCATATATACTTGGACACATATATGTGTCCATATAAGTCTATGAAGACTTAAGTAGGGATTAGTGTAAATCCCTTACACAAGCACCACAGAGTGGTTAAATTGGTAATGAAACACCTTCAGGAAAGCAAGCTCTATCTTCGCCTGAGAAGTGTGAGTTTGAAAGGACCAAGATTGAATACCTTGGGCTTATTATTTTTGAAGGTCATGTGGAAATAGACCCTGTCAAGGTGACTGGTGTAACTGAATGGCCACAACTGGAGCATAAATAAGATGTACAGTCATTCCTGGACTTCATAAATTTCTATTAAAGATTTATTGAAAGGTTCTCTTTCCATGCAAGGCCACTTTTTGACTTGATGAAGAAATAACTCAAATAGTAATGGGGAGAAGTTGAACAGGCTGCCTTTGATAAATTAAAGATATTAATCACTTTGGTACCCATCCTTATTTTTCCAAACAAACTTCGGCAGTACCAAGTTGAAGCTGACTCTTTGAATGTGGCAACAGGAGCTACACTCTTGCAACAATCACCCAAAGATGGAAAATGGCATCCCATCACCTTTTACTCTTGAAGTTTAAATTTGGTGGAACAAAATTATGAGATTCATAACAAGGAGATGTTGGCTATCATTTGCACCCTTGAAGAGTGGAGACATTTTCTTGAAGGAGCCCAGGAGAAGTTTGAAATCTGGATGGATTATAAGAACCTCAAATATTTCTGAACTTCAAAGAGATTGAATCATAGACAGGCTCACTGGTCATTGTTTTTATCTTGTTTCAATTTTACATTACAGCATCAGCTGCACTGAAGTATGGGAAAAACAGATGCACTCTCTTGAAGGTCTGATCATGGTTCAGGCACTGAGGATAATGAGAACTTAGAGAACTTGGTATTATGTTACAGGCTGATCCTAACAATAGGTTCCAAAGCGTGACCGAAGTAACGAACGAAGTCACACTAAAGAACAGGAAGTTAGAACTGAAGGACTTGGCTTCAATGTGCATGGGTTGTGCCTTATCAAAATGCACATGTCCTTAATTTGGAACAGATTAGAACCAACAATATAAGAGCGAAGTCGAATACCGAAGTTCCAAACAAAGGTAGGACTTCGGAGTAAGATCAAAGGTTTGAGGTGAAGTTCGGAAATGATCTTGAAGGTTTGTATTCGATTTGGAGGCTAATAGAGGTCTGAGGTGTATAGAGGAGAATGAGCACTAGGCTCGAGTATAGGAATGATATACACTAGGTCTAATTTCCGACTGGAGAAAACTAGCTAAGATACATGTACTTATATACTATAAGTCCATGGACGAAAGAGGAAGTGAGTATTACCAATAACTAAATCAAGTGCAGAGCAGAGCACAACATAAAGTGATACAACAATGGTATATGCGTATTGTCGAATAGCGAAGGTTCAGAGGAATCTTTAAACAAATAATGTGAATGATCGAAAAGGTATTACAGACAAATATGCAATAAGGAATATAAGCCAACGGAAATATGCCATAAGAAAAGATAAGCAAACGGAAACAATACAAACAAATTGGAAATGAACGTGACAAAGTGTCACCTGTCAAAATAGAAGAAGTATTGAGGACCAATTGTGCCAGGTCCAAAGGAGACTAATAATAGTCTTCCAGAGTTGTGGAGTAGATAGTGTGATTGAATGAAGTAGGTGGGCAAAGGTGTTGTCCCCTGGATCAAGAAAGAAGTCAAGTGTTAAGCCCCGTGCTTAAGTGTCACAATACGTGACTTCGTTTAACCTCTACGAAGCTTCGGAGAAGGTCACATACCTTCGGAGAGCTTCATTTGACTTCACAACTTCGTTCAACCTTCGCATCTCACCTCGTCTTCGTGTTCACACAACAAACCCTTGACCCACATCCCGACTTCTTTCTTGATCCTGAGGGCAACACCTTTGCCCACATACTTTGTCCTATCACACTATCCGCTCCACTATTCCATAAGACTATTATTAGTCTTCCCCGGACCTGGCACAATTGGTCCTCAATACTTCTTCTATTCTGACAGGTGACACTTCGTCACGTTCGTTTCCAATTCGTTTGTATTGTTTCCATTCACTTATCTTTTCTTATGGCATATTTCCGTTCACTTATTGTTCTCATGACATATCCTCCGTTTGCTTATATTCATTATTGCATATTTGTCCGTCATACCTTTTCAATCATTCACATTATTCGTTTATACATTCCCCCGAACCTTCGCTATTCGATGATATGTATATACCCATTGTTCTATCACTTTATGTCATGCTCTGTTCCGCATTTGACTTATTTGTTTGTAATACTTCCTTCCGCTTTTGTCCATGGACTTATAGTATATAAGTACATGTATCTTAGCTAGTTTTCTCTAGTCAGAAATTAGCCCATTAGCCCATTAGCCCATTAGCCTTATAGACCTTAGTGTATATCATTCCTATACTCGAGCCTAGTGCTCATTCTCCTCTATATACTTCAGACCTCTATTACCTCTGAACCAAATACAACCTTCAAAGATGAACTCCGAACTTTACCTCAAACCTTTGATCTTACTCCGAAGTCCTACCTTCGTTCCGGACTTCGTTCGAACACTTCATTCGGAACTTCGGTATTCGAATCCACTCTTATATTGTTGGTTCTACTTCGTTCGGGACTTCGTTCGAAACTTCGGTATTCGAATCCACTCTTATATTGTTGGTTCTAATCTGTTCCAAATTAAGGACACGTACATTTCGAGAAGGCGCAACCTACAACATTGAAGCCAAGTCCTTCGGTTCTAACCCTTCGTTCTTTAGTGTGACTTCGTTTGTTACCTCGGTCACACTTAGAACCCTTTGTTAGGATCAGCCCGTAACACTGAGGTCCTCAGTTCATAGTGGAGTTCACATGCAAACTGTATATACTTCTTGGGCAACCTATTTTCTATTTGTTTTCTACTTCTATTTGATTACATCCTATGTTCCCACACTGCTTTATTACTTCAGTACTTCAGACATGCTTACTTCACTTCACTTCATTTGCACTTAGGACATCTTTGCTTCATCTTTATTCTGCTTCACTTGTTTTATTTCATTTCAGTTTACTTCATTTTGTTTTCAGTTCACTTTGTTTCTGCTTTGCTTCACTTTGCCTCACTTTGCTTTCACTTTAGACACTCTGTCTCATTTTTTGATCATTTATTTATTAGATCATTACTTTGCAGAAACCTGGGGACTTCAACTTCACTTCAGACCTGAGGCATCAGGGTTGTTCAAGAGACATGTGGAGGTTGATCTAATGACTCAGGGTCATACCTCTATCTACCCTTCATTTATTTCTATTACTCCATTTATCATTTATTTCATATTTTCATATTCTCATATCTCAAGTTGGGGGTATTTAGAGGCTCTCTAGTGGTGGGGTGTCCTTAGAGTTTTTCTCTTTTGATCCCCCTCTATTAGGTGAGTATCCATTTGATGTACAGTGGCGCGCAAAAAGAATGCACGGGCGTCAGAAATACCAGCTCAGCAAATTGGAAAATTCATACCACGGGAGCGGAGCTTTCAATTCTTTAGAAATTTTTATGTTAAATATTAAAGATAGTATAGTCTACGTACATAAAGTTTTGAATTACTCTGATGACACAGTACTGCTCCACTGCGTTGATGTGTCGCATATGCCATGGGAATGCCCCCCTCAAAGGTATAACAGTTGGTTTATATCTTATATCACACCTAGACTAACTGAACTCAATATAAGAGTAGGTAGTACAATGTGGTGTAAGTTAAAGATATATGCCGGCACCTAATGCGCCGGCATGCTAAATACATCTGGTTGTGGACACATATGGTGTCCACACTACTAATAGCTACACCTATGATGTAGCGCATATAACTAATATATGTATTAGTTATTAAATATATATATATATATATACTATAATTAATATATACATGTATATATAATGATATAACAGAATATATCTGTTACAAAAGGTGACACATCACCGTACCCTTGTGTACTATTGCCTGTATCTCTTCCCTCGTAATTCTGTTCATCCCCAATATTTTTTTACATCATCTAATCAATCTCTACAAATTTCTGAAGACATGGTTATCTGCACACCTACGAAAAAAGCTCACATATACCGAATGCACAAAAATGGGCAGACATTCGGGGAAATTGCAGATATTCTTAGTCTAGACACATCTGTCGTCTCAAGAAACTTCCGAAAACTCGAAATGCAAGGACCTAATCCGGATTTCTATGCCAAACCACCCATTCCTGGTCGACCAAGAAAGTTATTACTGCATGATGAACGTTGTGCTGAGCGGGCAATCAGCTCTGGGAAATGCCGCGACGCAACAGATGTGCAGCGCAAGCTATTTCCGGACCTGCACCCTACAACACTTCGTAGGATGTTTGTTAGGAAGGGTCTCCTTGGTTGTATACACTGGAAGAAGCCATGGCTGTCCAAAAAAACATATTTCTGGGCGGAAACTTTGGGCACAGCAATACAGAAAACGGCGGGAATTTTTTTGGCGGAAGGGTGTGGTACTCAGATGAGTCGAAATTCAATCTATTTGGGTCGGATGGGAAGATGTACTGTAGGAGAAGGGTTGGGGAAGCACTGCGACCCCAGAATGTCAAGAAAACAGTAAAGCATGGCGGAGGAAATGTGATGGTATGGGGATGCATCTCTTGGCATGTGTTAGGATCTGGGGATTGTTGGTATATTCAAGATGGATGAACCTAGGGAAAAGATTAACTAACAATGACCAGTCTGTACTCAGCTGTCCTTTCT
>KN837088.1:1295166-1331627 GCA_000827215.1 Sphaerobolus stellatus SS14
ATCGATACTAAGGAAAGGAGTGATCGATGCTAAGGAAAGGAGTGATCGATGCTAACATAAAGGAGCAATCAATGCTAGTGGAAATGAGCAATTGATGCCAAGAAAAGGGGGGATTGATACTAAGGAGATTAGGTGGCTATCTTGTTGAAGGAAGCTATAGCTGTCTGGGGCTGTACAACTAGCATATATGCACATATACATAGCATACCCCCCCCGCTTCCTGAAACGAGACCTAGGGAGTGACTTATTCAGGCATTTCAAGGGGAGGTATGTATTGAGGACTTGCAGGGCGAGGGATGTGATCCCTTGGAAGGATAATAATGTCATCATAGTAGAGCTGATAGACTTCGCCTTGGAGATGTCCAAAAGGAGCCATAATCGAATTAGCGATGACATTGTTGAGGGGTTCGAGCAGGATAGCATTGTTGACATTATTCGTAATTATGGGGTTCCCCTCCGCATCGTGTCTGGCTAGAAGTTCGGCCAATCCTTGTCCATGTCGCAACAAGTCTGCCAGTATGAAGAGCTGCGCTGGCAGCCGAAGACGTCCATCCCGTTCTCTGATTCCCCATAAATCGAAGAAATCAAATCCCTCCGGATCCTCCTGTTCCATCAGACTCCAACCTGGCCGTAAGATATAAGGTCGGGCTGGGTTAGCATGGATGGGCCATTTCCAAAGACTGTGGCGCTGTCCGGATGCTCGGAACATTGCGAGAGCTACCCATGCTTGAAGCTTATGAAAATCTTTCTGGTATAGTTGAAAAAGGTCGCAGACCATGTCCTTCGTTCCGAAAATGTTGAGTGGATTTACAGTCAGCTCTTCGACATTTCCAAAAGGCGGGAAAGGCATTTCGATCTCGGAGAGTGGAGCATCCGGGATCGTGTATGAGATTCGACCGGTGTGAAGAAGGGGAATGGAGCCCTTGTTCCCCGCCTTCACGATTTCACGACATAGACCTTCGAACTGATAGTGAATTGCAGAGGATATGCTGGGGTCAAGGGAGAAGACGTCGTTAAGTCCGTACCGGCCGCTTTGACGGAGGTCGCTATCGTGAAGGATATATCTCGACAAGTCGAATGTCCTGGTCGTACTCATGGAGACTTCGACGTCCCGTTGAGCGTGTCCTTCGGCCATCGGATAGCGAGCATAGTCATGATAATGGATGGGAGTGTGAATGCGGAAAGGCATAATGAGAATATTGAAAAGGTAATCGAAAATCTGGAATATAAACCGTTTGACCGTGTTGATTGACCGTTGAGAATAGCTCTCCTGAGCTAGTCATAATTGGTTAATTCGCCGCCGATTATCCCATTGCCTAAGGATATCAGGGGCATTCTTTAGTTGTGATCGAGAGAGCCATTCATCAAATTCCGCGGCGTAGCCTTTGAAGTGGACCCTGTACAACCTAGTGCGTTTTCCGTTCCTGTTTCGAGACCATTTCTCATCTACAATGCTTTCTACTTCATATTCCGCCAGTACGTCGAAATCGGCGCGATTCAACGACTTGGAAGGTCGATCCCCAAACTCGGGAGGCGAGGCCAGGTATCCTTCTAAGTGTGCTATGTTTAAAACTGGATGAATACCGTAGGATGCCGGCATTCGCAACCTATATGCGACCGCGCTGACTTTCTGTATTATTTCGAAGGGCCCGTCATATTTCATCAGCAATTTTCTTCCTCGGCCTTGGACTTTCTTGAGCAGCGATAGTGAATGAGGATTTAGCACGACCAGGTCGCCTTCTTCAAATTCTCTGGTAAGTCGTCCTTGATTGTAACTCCTTTTCTGGAATACTTGGCTGAGGACTAGAGCGTCTTGAGCTTGTGATCGAACTGCTTGGAAGCCTTCGATCATCTCGTTAGCGTTGTAGCTCCAGACTCCGTTATTCATGTCGGTTTGATCGGTGGAATCCAGGGAAGGGTCCAATCGAGGTAAGGAGTTGTTATCTTCGCCAAGAAATCCAAGCTTTGCTTTAGGCTGAAAACCGTATAGCAGAAAAGCTGGCGAAAATCCGGTCGAAGTATGGATGCTAGTGTTGTACGCTAGCTTGAATCCGTCTAGAAGGCCTACCCAATCATCGCGTTCGGGTCCAATATATGCTCGTATCGCGATTTCCAGTACCTGGTTTGCTACTTCGGTCTGTCCGTCCGCTTGCGGATGGTAAGCCGTGGTTAGCCCGCGTTTTATTCCCATGTGCTTGCATACTGCTTCCCAAAAGATGCCGGTCCATTTAGTATCCCGGTCGCTAATAATTTGGCGTGGAAGGCCATATTGACAGAATATATGCTGAAAGACTAGCTTGGCTGTGTCGACTTCGTTAATTGTTGTATGACAAGGAATTAGTGTAAGAAACTTTGTTAACTTATCAACAATAACAAGAACATTGTCGTATCCCTCGCTAATTGGCAGCTCTGGGATAAAATCCATGGATATTACTTCGAATGGTAGGAATGGTATCGGGATAGATTGTAGTAAACCGTAGGGTGCGTGTCGTCTGGGCTTTGATTTCTGACAAATGTCGCAACTTAACACGTACTTCAAGATTTCTCTTGACATGCGCGGCCAGTAAAATCCATTAGAAATTCGATTATAAGTCTTGAAGTATCCTGCGTGTGAGCCTTCTATTAACGTATTATGTGCTTCTCCCATAATATCGTTTCGTAAGTCTTTAGGGACGCACAGTCGAAAATTACCATAACTATCTTCAAAGAAAATTAGGCCTTCGTCGCTGAGACTATATTGGGGGTATCGCGGATTTTCCCAATTCTTCTCTGTTCCCAAAGCTTCCAGAATGCCCAGAAAATGAGAATCGTCACGGTAACTTCCTCTGAAACGCTGAATCTCTGTGTTGTCTAGCCCAATTAACAGAGTGTAGGCTGTAGCTGTTGTGTAGGGCAATTCGACTTCTCCAAGTAGAGCGCATGAAATTCTAACTTTGTTCTCCATGGTGGGGTTCAAGGCTGTTAAATCATCTTCGATCATCATGACTCGCAGTTGAAGTACCTCTTTCTCGAAGTTGGGGGCGATTTCTTCGTAGAAATTCCCTAGGATGTCGTCTTCAGTTCCGTTCAGTTCAACCGCTAGGATATTATCAGTTATTGGGCCGTCCTCTCTGGGCATACGTCGACGTAGTCGAGATATTGGGTCGACGTTAGAATGAACGCGGCCAGCTCGGTGAATAATTTTCAAATCGTGGTATGCTGCAAAAACCATTCCCCAAGTTAATAACCGACGGTTAACGTTTTGATACGTTTTACTCCAGGTGAGAGCTGCGTGATCGGTAATGGCCCATATTTTTTCTCCCTCGAGATAAGGTTGAAATTTGATTAGGGCGTCTCGCAAGGCTAGAGCTTCTTTCTCTGTGGGTGAGTAGTTTCTCTCTGCTTCTTTGAGTACCCTCGACCAGTAGACGATAACTCTTTCGACTTGAACAACAGTCTCTTCGAACTCCTCATCCCATGTTCCGTTACTGATCAGGGTAGCCGCTTCCTCGGCACAGAATGGTGACACCGTTGAAGGAATGGGTAGTCCGGCTTCCCAAGCTTTCTTAAGACGTTCGTAGAGTCTAGTTCCTCGTAAGTCTCTGATTTTCATACCTTGAACCTGTTGCAGAATGGCTGCTACTGCTGAATCACAAGCATCCGTATATAAACGATAGCCCAGGCCGGCAATAGCGTATGCGCGAATAGGAGCACTGGCCAGTGCTTTCTTTGCTAGATTCCACGCATGCTGTTCTTTCGGTCCCCATGTCCAGCTGACGTCCTTTTTCAGCAGTCGAAACAGGCATTCCACAATCCAAGCATAGAATGCGATGTATCCTGAGAAGTAGACGACCATTCCCAAGAATGTCTGGAGTTCCTTGAGGTTACGAGGTTCGTCTAATTGCATAATTGCATCGATTTTCTCTTGATGTGTAGATAATCCTAGACGAGATACCTTTTGGCCAAGTAGCATAAGTGATTGATATCCGAAGTGACACTTAGATGGAGATAGAGTGATTCCCGATTTTGATATAGCTTGGAGAACAGCATCAATGTGATTAAGATGCTCATCAAAGGTTTTTGAAAAGACCACAATATCGTCGATGTAAACCAAAGCGAAAATCCAGAGGAACGGCGCTAGAATATTTTGCATAACTCTCTGAAATACTGGCGGCCCATTTCGATATCCGAAAGGCATTCGCAGAAATTGGTAGAGCCCTCGGTGAGTTCGGAAAGCTGTTTTCTCTTTATCTTTTTCCGCCATCTCTAGTTGCGTAAAACCCGCGAGGGCATCTAGTGTTGACAGCCATTGAGACCCGGATAAAGATTGCAAAATGTCGTCTTGTCTGGGTAGCGGAAATTCATCTGGTATAACCTCTGCATTGAGTTTTCGAAATCTATAACCATTCGCGGTTTTCCGTTCCTATATGTAATAAATCCAGGTGCGGCCCAAGGACTTTGAGACGGTTCGATTACCTTCAAATGAATCCATTTGTCCATCTGTTCGTCAATGACCTTTCGATTTGCAGGTGACGCAAAGAAGGGTGGGCAGGAAGTTTCCTTGGCTCCTTCTCGCAGAGGGATTTCAACCTTGGCTGGGTAATGTCCAAGACGTCCGTCTAGTCCAAATGCTGACTCATTGCGCTTCAGAATTTCCTCTAGGCGTTGTCTTTGATCCAGAGATAGGTCTTTGAAAATATCGACTTCAGAAACGAGGTTAATTCGTGATACGTCATCAGGAGCCGTTTCCGCCGTCTTTGGCCCTCCTGATAATTCACCTTCAGTTCCGGGGGGAATAGTGGGGTCTCCTGGTAGTTTATGCATCTGTTCCGATAGAGATCTAACAAGTGTCGCATAGGATTCCAGTTTAACTTGCTCCTCTGAGGTTAATTCATCAAATGTATTGAGCCATTTTTCAGGATCGTGGCCGTATCCCAGGATTTGTCCTTTGTGAATTTTAACCGGTAGGGTGGAGAAGTTAGCTATGCGGAGTCGGCAGTCCTCAGGAGTGAGTAGACAGTCGGGAGACCCGTAAAAGTCCTCGTCATCTCGGTTGGAAAGCATAATACGTTCAATAAATATACCATTCGAGTTGTCAGGGAATCGAATAGACACGGGTATGGTTTTTATTGAGTGAGGTGGGATAACTTGTTCCTCGGTTGCTTGTGCAGGATTATTAGTTATCTTTCTCTTCTCGCTTTTTCGCATTCGCTTCTTCTTGCGGTGATCCCTGACTTTCGAGACGAGATCCTTCAGTCCTTTAGGAACACGAAGTTGAAAAGCGTGTCCTTCTTGATTCTGAAGACTGGGGCCAATAGAATTTTCAACTTTCAGTGTCCTTCCAGAGTCACCAAATTGCAAATGGACCCCTTGTTCTGTGCGAATTACTGAGAGAGCGTATTGATCCGAAAAATCATTGCCTAAGATGAATGGGGTGGTCATTCCTTTCACGACATAAGCTTCAACCTCAAGTTTCACTGGCCCTTCGTTAGTATCGAAATAAATGGATGTGGCCACGAATCCAGATATAGTAGATCCTCCTGTAACTTGAACCAGGTTTATCCGTTGGCCTGTCTTGATTTTTGGTCGCGATTCGAGTTGGGAAAGGGTTTCCTGAGATATTAAGGTAATATCTGCTCCACTGTCTACTACAACTCTGAATTGCTGCTTTCCGTAGTCTCCAATCCACGCGTCTGCTGCTGTTGCTTGGGATCCTAGGAACGCGCACCCTGGAGGCCGAGCCATAAGCTTCTTTAACACTAGGAGTTCGCCCTTGGCTTTGCTTTTCAAGTCAGAAAACAGAGTTTTGATCTTGGAGAATGGCGACTTGGACCTAGGAGGAATCAAAGACTTCAGGACTGACATTCCGCCTTCGCTGGCGTCCGTTTCTATTATCAACGGTGGGTCGCTTACTGGCTCGTTTTCGTCATCATCTTCCAAAGTAACGAGAGCAGGCATAGAAGTATTAGCTTCCGCTTGAATGCTAATGTTCAGGGCTTCTCGTTGGACGCTAGTGGAATAGACTCCGGCTTGAGCACTAGAGTTGACTCTATTTCCGACATAAGATGAACGGGAGTCCTCATCACTCGAGTATTCCAAGTATAATTCTTCGTACTCGTCCATAGCTTGTCGGTCCTCATCAGTCATGGAAATAAACTGGGCCCGGACTTTCCTGGCTCCGCTCCGGGCATGCCTACAGTCATTATCCCAGTGTTTCCCACTACCGCAATGCCTGCAAGCACGTGCTCCCTTTTCCTCTGGCGTTTTTCCTTTAGAGATATTGGAATCATCTTTGGGAAAGGGAGGACTAGGGAGATTGGAACTATAGCCAATCAAGTTGGCGCGGGAGTAGAAAGGTCTTTTGTTGTCTGGATAAGTTCTTTCATTTCTTCCGACTTGACTTTTCAGCAGGTCCTCCAGCTGTCGAATTCGTTTTTCGAAAGAGTTGGAAGGCTGTCCGAGGGAAGAGTCAAGGCTCTGCAGGACCGTTTCGTGGTATTTTAAGGCTGACGCAAAATCCACTAGGTCCGAGCATCGATGAGGATCTATAATGGTAGTCCATGATGAAGGTGCTCCATCCATAACTTCCATCATAATCTCTGAGTCCGTGAGTATGTACACCATGCGAAGCATTTCGCTTTTGCGGATGTAATAATTGGAAGGCGTCTCCTGATTGAAGCTTGGTTCCCGGTAGTGAGCCTTGTTTGCTCGGCTCTTCTGCCTGTCAAACCAAGCTCGATTCATATAATAGGAACAGATGATAGTCTTCAAGGTTCCCCAATCTGTCATGGCTTCTGACCGGTAATCCATTGGTAAAGACCAGAACCAGGCGTCTGCGTCTTTCAATAGTCGGGTAGGAACTAAGGTTCCTAACTGTTCATATACTTGTCGACTTCTTTCCGCTAAATGATTCATCTTCAATATCCATCTGGCTAACGTGTCTTCATTTCCATCCCATGTGGGTATTGAGTCGGATTTGAGTTTGACATCAAAATGCGGCTCTTGTCTCCGGTCCGGAGTACTTGTTGATTTTTGAGGACCGTTAGGAGTTGAGAAATCGAATGGCCCGTTCCCTCCATTTGGCGGTCCTCCTCCCGGGGGAGGATCGTCTCCGGGTCCTCCGCCAGGTGATCCTGGAGGAAAACCTGCGTTCGAGATGCTTGATCCCTCAGAAGCTTCTCCCTTTCTGGTATTTGCGAAGATTCCTAAAGCGGATTTCTTTTCGCTTGTACGCAAAGTTGGGGTAGGGGTATGAGGATCGTTAACTGGTACTAACTGACTCTTGGGACCCTGGTATGGTAAGAACAGCTCCTTGATCCGATTGGACTGTGCTAATTCCGTAGGATGTTTGCCGTAGATTGGAGGAATGACAGACGACTTGGGTGCATATATGCTTTCCGACTGTCGTTTTCGAATTTCTCCGATACCTTCTGTCTGAACCTTGGATCCAGGGTCCCTATTCTGCGCGACATGTTGGTGGATTAACTCTCTCGTAGAGTCGATTCGATCCTCAGCATTGGGAGTAGGGTGAATGCTCATGTGGTGCGGAGTTTGATGAATAAAGGCTTGGGGAGTAGACGTTATTTCAGGAGCGAAGGTTACTCGGTCAACGACCCTTGGGATTAAGCCGAGAACTTCTTTGTTGAATAGATACCCTAAGAGATTCTCGACGTCTTCCCTAAACGTGATTCCTATTATTTCAAAGTCTGAACGGATCCAAGCTTGTCTAGGGTTGTTGTGGAGTCCCCAACGAGGTAGGGAAGGTATAGTTTCGTCTTTCTCCAAGAGAAAGGGAACGCTGGCTGATATGATCCGTTTCATTTCTTGTAGATAATCCGCCCAGCTCTCCGGATGTACGTAATAGCATGGTTCTCCCGTGTTATGTTGAGGAGGAAGCCCTATGAGTACTCCTTCAACAATCTTGAGTATTCGGTCCGCAAGTCTTTCTCCGTGTTTGGAGAGAGGATAATAAGGAAGCCTATGAGCCCAAGGAAAACACTTGAGTCCTTCGCGTAACATAATGTTCCGTCGAAATCCTAAGGGTGTTTTCTCCAGTAAGTTCCTCGGACCTAACAGAGCTGACCATAGGTAAGATATGTCACCGGGATCCAAAGGAAGTTCTCGAACCTCCCGGATGGGGGATCCGGTGAACTCAGCCACGAACGAGTCGTTCGCGTATTCCTCCTCTTCCTTTGTTTTCCCAGTCGGAGGAGGGGGATCTTCGGTTATTTGAGTTTCGGTTGATGACATGATGAGTTCTTCTTTATTGCTAGATTTTCTCCAAATATCTTGAATGACTTCCCAGAACGTTCACCAGTTGTTAGGATCTGGGGATTGTTGGTATATTCAAGATGGATGAACCTAGGGAAAAGATTAACTAACAATGACCAGTCTGTACTCAGCTGTCCTTTCTGGTATACTTCAGAGATGCTCTGAAGTAAGGTTTAAAGCTCCAGCGATACGCTTTTGCTTAGAGATCTTAGAACTTTGGTGATACACCTTAGTTTGAAGAGTAGAAAGAAGGTTAAGAGGTAGATTGGTCTCTTTCCCATATCTCTACTTAGTGTTTATATACAGGAAGGTCACAGGGACTGTGACCTTTGGTTCCTAGTCTAAATTAGCTAAGGAACGAAGCTAATTAGTGATCTTGGCAGGAATGGTAAAATAACACAAAGGGAGAGATAAATGGGGAAGCCAAGGAAAGGCTAGAGGGCGATCGATGCTAAGGGAAGGAGCGATCGATACTAAGGAAAGGAGTGATCGATGCTAAGGAAAGGAGTGATCGATGCTAACATAAAGGAGCAATAGCCTTACTCAATTCATTCCCTAGTGACGTTCCCTAGTCGGCACGGGCTTAGTTGACCGATTGGGGATACCCGGCGATATGGCGAGCCGAGCAGTCGGGCTCAAACTTTTAGGGAATTTAGGGAATCTAGGGAACCCGTTGAACCCTTCCCTCAGTTCCCTAAACATTTGCCAAGCGTTTTAGTCTGTGCTTCGTCAGCACCACGCAAACAAACTCTCATCGCCGCCTCCGCCACTGTGACACCCGAGGCAGTGACACCAAGTCACATATGGTTTGCATATGGCTCGCCGCCGCATTCGACATATAGAACACTCCCCTCTGCTCTCATTGGCCGTCTATTTTCTATCAGAGGCTGAAAACGAAGAGGAGAAGCATGCTGCGCTCCTGATTCTAGCGGCGGCTTTGTATAAACCGCCATCTGCACGCTCGGGACCCCGTAGCCCCCACAACACCAACAAATCAGAGGAGTTTTGCGAGAGCCTATTATAAGTATTCCGTGCAGGAGTTTGATAAGAATATTGAGGCTCCTGCAACCAGTGCCTGTTGTTGTGAGGCGGGTCCATTTTGCTACAGTGCAGCGCGGCGGGCTTACGTTATGCAAGGTCGAACTTGGTCGGACTCAGGCGGATCGAGGGAAAACCCTAGGGAAAATCAAATCATTTCTTAGAGTTCCCTCGGCAGTCCGTTAGCACCAAATCATCGGCCGCCGAAACTAGGGAACGTGCCGAGGGAATTAGAGAACACAAGAATTGAGTAGGGCTAATCAATGCTAGTGGAAATGAGCAATTGATGCCAAGAAAAGGGGGGATTGATACTAAGGAGATTAGGTGGCTATCTTGTTGAAGGAAGCTATAGCTGTCTGGGGCTGTACAACTAGCATATATGCACATATACATAGCAGCATGGCCCCGGGTGGCTCCATATAGGTGCATGAATGCCATGCAATATGTTCAGATATTATCTGAATCATTCCCAGGATCCATGGAAGATTGAAAGGTCCACCGAAAAAACATCATTTTTCAGCAGGATAATGACCTGAAGCATACATCAAAGCTGGCTATGAAATGGTTCCATGAAAATAAAATTACTGTTCTTCCTTGGCCAGCCTCTTCACCAGACCAGAACATTATTGAACATGTTTGGGACCATATTGACCGTCGTATCCATGCACGCCAGGCCCAACCAAGGAATACTGATGAACTTTGGCTAATTTTGAAAGAGGAATGAGAGAATATGGATCTGGCATATATCAGAAAATTATACAACTCCATTCTGCGTCGTATCGAGGCTCTCTGTGGGGCCAAAGGATGCTATACGAAGTATTAATCACCTCCGAAAGTTTCAAAGCTGTAGTAATTTCCTTGGTAAAATCCGGGACCAAAAGATTCTGTGTATATTTTCGCAAAATCAGCGGTTTGGTAGTCCACCACATATGCTCTTCCATTCAACTCCAATTGCCTCGATATTATTGTGTATATAAATATGTTCATCAATTTGCAATATACAATTTTCTCGCTATTTCTTTCTAACCAAGATATCCCGCAGTGCTAACATAAAGTGACCCCACGTCGAAATTTGGTGCCTGTGCATTCTTCTTGCGCACCACTGTATGCTACTTTGGGTTGTTTATGTATACCTCAGATTTCCCCTCTACTAGTTCATGTGAGGTCTGCAGATCATTTAGGGTTGCCCTTACAGATAGTGCCTACTCATATGGTCTCATATAGTTTACTTGTATGCATTGGAGATTCATTTATTTTTGCCCTCCTTAAAAAGTTCATTTTACTTTCCCAGGATACCTTAGTTGTCACCACTTTGTGTTGGATGCTAAGGTATGCCTGCTTTATTATCACACCTATATTTGCATTGCTTATCATGTATTTAGATACACCTTTATAGATACTTATACATGAGTTGTTTCCACTTTGTGTTGGATGCTAAGATACACTTTTATACCAGGCTTACAGCAAACATTATTTGATGTATGCTTGTTCGACCTCTCCGTCTGCCTGTCCATACCTCAAGTAATGTTCACACGGCCCATGTTCGCTTCGAGCACTACTACAGGAGAACTACCTACAGTTTTCTGCATCTGAAATCATAATAATATTTTTGTTTTGATTTTCTGAATTTATTGATTTTTAAATGAAATTTTGCGATTCATTTTCTGATGCCGAGGTCAATGCTGAGTTCTGTTCAGTGTGTGCTGCAGAATCTTTCGGCATTTGGTGGAGGATAGTATCGTACCTTTCACTTTTAGAAAGTCTTCTTTTTTTACTATGCACATCGCGAGCTGGCGCTGAGAAATTTCCTGCCAGGAAACTTAGAATTTTCTAAAATAACTCAGGAAGCCCGGAAGTAACGTTGGGCCTCGGAGGCCTTTCCTTCGAGTCCCGGAATAAAAATCTCGGCTAATTCATACCATGCTATATAGTACTGCCACTTATAGTCACCGAAAATTAACCACTGTCTCTTGCCTGTCTCCCTGGTTCGAGTACCTTCGAGGTCTGTCACTTCAGGTAAGAAGGCCATGTCAATTTCAAAGGTATGGAACCCCAATGGAAGTTGCTTAAGTCACTCTTGAACTATGCAGCCGACTTAGACGGATTATTATAGCACTCGCACCTCAAACATCTTTCTTGTAAACCTTGGATTGTGGCTACAAGTTTTGTTGTGCCTCAGCCAGTTATCTGTAAACATTAAATACACTTAGACATGTTAACTACACAGCAGCCGGCATAAATGATCATATACAAAGATATTTGACCCGCACATGACTTTATTTCGTTTCTGGCCGATTCCGAGCCATCTTTCAGGTGAATCTATCCTCCTGTCCATCAATAAACAAGGACACCTTATGACGGCCCTTACTATGAACGCGCCCATATATGCTCATATTGCGTCTCCAACACCCCTTTTGTCTAGTCTTCTTATATCTTATAGATGAATTACTTCGAATCCGCGCTTCTCATTTATACATATAGTTTACGATTCCTATAGTACACATGGCAGGGTCACCAGCGTGCCAACGCGCGGTGTGAAAGGCGTGAAACATGAAGGAGAGATCTAATGACATGAATCAATCTATGTATTGCTTGGACCATCGCACGTATTCTTAGCTTTCTGGTTGGAAGACCTAGACTTCTCTAAAGATTACTCATGAAGGATATCAGAAGTTCTTCAATACGCATCTGGCAAAATCTCCATTCAAGAAGGAGCAAGTGAGACAGAGGAGGTTCTATATTGACATGAGATAGCATGTATGCCAGGAAACGGGCGTTACGCAGATTGATTTCCATCTATAGTCTGAAATGATGGAAGTCAATACGGGGGTCGTGAATGGAAAGGAAGACGGGTGACGACACGTTATGTCACGCGATGTCACTCGTAACCGGTTCCCGGCATCAAATTCAGGGAAGGAGCCGATGGCAGAGAATATCAAATGCGTGCCTTGCCTTTTGTCGGCAGAAAGTTTTGAAACGTCCTAGTTGTAGAATTTTGAAATGCTCTATGACTGAGCATCATATTTGAGGCCAGTGTTGGGTTTTCCTGGTGGAGTTGCGTTTATGAAAGAGGAAGGATCAGTGATGGGGAGGAAACGTCAAGCTTTGGATGGAGATTTAGAGGCGGCATCCGATAGCCGCCGTTTTCCAGGCGAGGCGGAAACGTATTAGTTAGTTAACCTTGCCTGATCAGGGGCTTCTCTCGTCAGGTGGGTTTTTATCGAGACAATGGGGAGTCGAAATAGACAATAGAATGTGGTGATTTCAACTATAGGATCTAATGAGCTCCGTTAGGTAAGTAGTCCACATGACTTTGGATGGATTTTGAGACTGACCTTTGTACCGTTGGGACTTTAGTGGGTACTGTGGGAAACGTCCCGCATGGCGATCGAACGATGGAAACCTAATAAACCTAATAATGCTAAATATATCAAATTCAGAGTATATCTGATTTTTCCGCCAATACCTTCGTGGCGGTGCGAAATAACCAAGGCACGAACACCCAAAAGAGTGTATGATGTGCTGGAAGATGGCTGCCTGCGAAGAAAGTTTTTTTTTTGGGAATATGAGGGAAATAGGAGCATAACGGGACTTCTCGTGATGTGTCGCGTACCAGAAGCGAACCTGAAGCCTTGCGCCAGGTAAGCAGGCGATATATCAAGAAACGTGTTGTCGCGCTTATTGCCTCGTGCCCGTCCACCTCGCCGCACAAGCTGTCAAAAAGCAACAACTCTCCACGCTCTATCCCCGCGCCGTCTCATTTCCTTTCTTTCCCTCCCTCTTTCCTCATTTTTATCACCCAACCTTTTTTTCTCTTCTCTTTTATCTATCTTGTTCTCCATGCATTCTCGTCGCCATCTCCCCGCTCTTGCCCTCGTTATGCCACATCCCGAACTTCCCACCGTTTCACCCTGCACACCGCGTGCATGTACGCCGACAACACCGTTAATGCTGCAAAAACAGCAACAGTATATGGCAAGCCCGAGAACAAGCATGGAGAGTTGGGGTAGCTCGAGCGGACAGCCTGAGGATGAGATTCCCAATGAATGGAAGCCTGAGCACATCGTGCTCCTTTCGAAAGTGAGTTGTCGAAACTGTTAGGATGGTATTTCTTCGTTGCTAACGGGTCTCCCAGACACTGGATGCGCTTCCCCACCACCTATACACCCCTTTCAACGGGCTTGTCCCACCCTCAAACCTCCTCGATAGGATTGCGCGTAGCATCGCCAATGCAAAAGGCTTCGAGTGGCCGCACTCGATCCGCCAGACACGTATCAAGCTCGTCGAGATTGTACGCGGGAGAAACAAAGAGAACATGCATATGACTATTGACGAGGCCGATGAAGATGTTGCAAAGGGAGATGAAGAACATCCGATGAAACCCTCTAAGCTCCACCGCCAGTCCAGTATGGATTTCTTGCCTTCAAAGGGAAAGGATATCAGTAATTTAACTAAGTGCGTATTTACTCACCTTCTTTGTTCCACAAGGGGCTTTTGCTGACTTTTGATTAGATTATCGTCCCGTCTGCAACGCGCAGACCGCTTCATACCGACCTATCACCCTTATGCCCGCCCGACCTCTCGCACACCATCGCCCGTTCAACGTGCCGAAACCGAATCATATCCTTTCCCGCCCTCTATCGCCACGGCCACGCGCACCCGCAGTGTAACAATTTCTTTGCAGCCAATGTCGTCTCATATGCGTCCTCGGATGCTTCGAAGGACGGCGTCCACATTATCAAATGCGCTGTCCGACGTTAGCATGGGTAGCATTGGATCCGCAGGATCCGGAAAGCCGTCCAAGCCTGCCCTTCCTAAACGTTCAGATTCGTTCTCCGTCTCTGAAACGACTCCAGGATTGAAGAGAGCACCGAGTTATGGAAGCGCGATGGACGTTGATTCCCCGGTCGAGGACGCGAAGAGTACATTGACTAGGTCTAGGAAGGAGAAGGTTGCGGAAGTAGCAGTAGTGGAGACTCCAAAGAAGCGGGCACGATCAAGGAGCGCGACCGCGTCTCCTGTGTCGAGCTCACCCGAAAGGAAGAAGACGAAGAAAACCGAGGAGAAAAATAAAGACACCAAGGTTTCTCCCAAATCTTCCTCTCGCTCAAAGTCGAAATCTTCTTCCAGTTCTTCCGAGAGGTCATCCGTTCCTTCGTCTCCGACTTCCTCCTCTACTTCCTCATCTCCCAAGTCGACCATCACACGTATGCGCTCCTCTACTGCGATGTTGCCTACCGTGTCATCCGCCGCAAAACAACAAACCAATGTTGCGACGCGTATGCGAACATCGTCTACCGTTTCGTCTTCTGCTCCTTACGCATCCACCACCATCTCCACACGTACATCCTTTTCGACGCGCACACGTTCTGGAAGCATGTTCGGTCCTCCTTTACCCGTCCCACAACCGCCTACTGTCCTCCCTACCTGCAACCCCACCCTCAACGTTCCCGTCGCCTTCACTCCAGAGACACGCGTCGTTTCTCACTCTACCTCAACTTCCAACATCAATGCCGTCAACCAACCTTCTGCTACCTCCCAAACAGCGACGAAGCAAAAGACTCTTCGCCGTGTCCGAACTACCGCGTTCCCGGGTAGGATGCCTAGTGTTGCTAAGAGGATCTCGTTTAACAGCTTAGTGGCTAACGTTGAGGAAGACGAACGCGCTTTTGAGAGGAAGCAAGCTGCAGAAAAGAACAAAGAGGGCGCGGCACGTCTGGGGAGCGCATTTGAGATGGCATAAGTACTTCCCCGGGTGAAGTACATGGTCTGAACAGAAAACCCGTTGAAACGAAACGCAAATCTTCATTCAAACTTGAAACGAAACTATACTTATCAACATTCCGCCCATCCTTACTGCAATACTTTATCCACTGCGCCGACACATTGTGCCACCACCCACCACACCAGTCATTACTTATCAAACATAACATATTCAACTATCCGTCGCTCTTTTCTTGTGCCACCATATACTCTCGTCGCTCTTTGTACACCTACATTCATTCCTCGCTATCCTCGCTCGACATCGCTATCACCCATTCTTCCTCCCGGATATATTGGATCTTGGATTCGGATACACCTACATCATTGTTTCCCCTTCCCTCAACGACTATGGTGGTATATTGATGCCTAGTCTTACGCTTGGCTGTGCCGTGCGTACCATCAACCGCAACATAACACCGTCGTGACATAAATCTGCATCTGTCATCCATCACATCAAAATGTTGTACCATCCCGCATTATCCTCACCTTCAACGCCAACTTCATATATTCCTTGGCATCTAACATACGCATCTCATCTCAATATCCTTCAATCGCACGGATCCAATCCGGATCTTCTGTGGACAATTATTATTAATTGTCCTCCTGGTACTTCTTCCTTCTTCCCTCGCAATCCATGGGTGTTCTTCCGGAGCCTGTTTTAATGAAGAACCACCATGAGAGCTGGGAAGGACAGAAGACCTTAACTCGTGGATAACTTTCCACTTCCCTCCCTCCGTGGGATCCAAAAGGCATCCGTATTACCGGTATCATCCTTTGACTTCTCTTCACATCTAACCTCGTTTCGGGTCACGTTAGATGTACCTCACTCATTGATTTCCATTCCTCGCTTCATCTTCCCAACCTTCGATCCTGAGAGTTTACTCACTTCGATCCTTCCTGCATTCCTTATGTCACCTCAATTTGATTTTCGCCATCCACACCCTTTCATCGCCTGATAGGCTTTTCTTCCCTCATCCGCGTTGGACGATTTTCCCATTTGCTTTATCATCGGACTCCGTCTATTTCCGATCTTCACCCATGCTTCCATCCCTTCATCACCTTTCATCATTAACAACGTTGCAATACGCTTTCATCATCTCGCATTCAATCTTTTTCAATCTTCCTTGATGTCATATTCTCATCTTATCCTCAATATCCAGCAATCTATTTTCATTTTGTTCGCATTTTATCTTTTCTCATTCAAATCAATTATCCATGTTCTTCGTATTGTTGTTCGTTTTTTTTTTTTGATGTTTTCTCTTTCTCTCAAAATTCTGCTGACTGTCCTATATTTCCTGTTTGTCTTGTGCTTCATTCCAGTTAACTTGATGTTGTCTTGGAGAGTAGTTGTGTTGTCATTTTTAGCTGTTGCATATTATATATCACTTTTATTTTGAAAAAAATAATTGGCGTGATGCAGTTTGAGGAGGCTGGAAAGCCCCTAGACGGGGGTGACAACGCGTTATGTCATACCGTGATGTCACGCGCCCATGGTTGCTCCTTTCTCAGCGGGTACTTACGCGTGAGTGAGGCATATCACTGACTGAAAGAATTTGTTGATAATGGCAGGTATGCAGGGGATGTGAAATCATTTTAGATGTTTGGAGTTTTTTTGAGAATGGACTTTATTAAATAGAACTTATCTCATATGGTACTTAGTTTGGTCTATAGTGATAGATATCGTTTGTGCAATGCACTTCCGTTGAAATAGATGCCTTAATTATTGATATCTTAGTCTCGTCGGGGACACGACTTATGTACATCAACATTGAACAGCACCTGCCCTGATAGACTCCGGGTTGTACAATTAATTGCCACTGATCTCTGGTACATTTTCTCCTTTATCGTAAGCCGGTGCAATCTGTAATGGCTTTTAAAAAGGAATCGAATATTGTTGCTAAAATTAATCATCTGTCCAGGAGACGAAGTAGTCGTGTCACTGGTCCGAACCGGTTGACTGGTACTAATTTATCTTTAAATTGCCAAGTGCCTTTGACGCATGTACACATTTCCAACATGGAATATTCACTATCTGTGACACTCAAATTGCAAGAGAATGTGATGGAGACTAATAAAAGGGTCCAACAAAAATCAAAGCCCCAAGTTTCCGAACCTAAACAAAACGAACAAAAAAAAAACCAAAAAACCTGGAAAGAAAATCAAGCCAAAAAGGAAGGGAAAAACCCAAAACAAATGTCTACTACAGGATCATCAAGATTCGTAATGCCAGGACTCGACGACGGGCTGTTCCTGCAGATTCTACTTCGAACTGGCCAAGTGCCTACCAAAATCGAAGGCGCTTCGCTGCAGGCAGCAATGGATGAACAACGAAAACAAACAATCGACCTTGAAGAACGAATCACACGAACAAGGGCACAATTGGACACTTTCCAAGAAGAAAAATTGCTCTTGGAGGGCAAATTTACACGGATGAACTCCTTGTTCGCGCCTATTAGGAAGATTCCCACCGACATCCTGAGCAGAATACTGCTTGAGTGTTTATGGCTCTATGAATCAGAGGAAGAGGACGAATACGCGACTGGTGGCAATACCCCACCTCTACTCTTTCTTCGCGTTTGCTTCACCTGGCGACACGTCGCTCTGGCCACACCGCGTCTCTTCGAGAATCTTACCCTTGCGAAAGGATCAACGGTTAACCTCTTTGAGATCCTGCCTATGTGGGTAGAGCGAAGTTCTGTGAAACCTTCACTCGAGCTTCACATCAAGACAGAGAGATTTAGGTCGCAACAGGACAGTGTTCGCAAACTAGCCGCATTATTTAAGCAGAATATGAAGAAAACCAAGAGCTTTGAGATCATCGCATCTCCTCTTCTCGAGGAACTTCTCCAACTAGAACCGGAGGCATTATCCTTACGAGAGTTTCGCCTACTAGTACCTATGGCGCATGTCGAAGGACGCTCCGAGGGTCCCGTGGTCACTGGTCAAACTGCGGCGGCCCAAGGCATAAGGCTAAGAGGATCTATGATTACGAAGAAGCTCCGAAAGCTTTTCATCGATACACCCCTTTCTCTGCTCAATTTTCCAAACGTTGATGATCGCTTAATCGTTTTCAATGGCGGTTCGATGGCATACAGCAGAAAAGAGTTATTCGAGATATTTACAAGATTTTCCCGACTACGTGAACTAAGTGTAACCTATGGCCGTCAGGGCGACTACTACAGGGGTACGACTAAAGTAAATGAGAAGATATCCCTAAATGCTTTGACAATGCTCTCCATTTCATGGATTGGTGGCACGAAAGACCTCCGCGAAATTCTTAGGGTCGTTGAAGTGCCATCCCTGACAGAGATGGTATTACAGAATACAGGATCTTTACCACCTGACATGACAATTATGGATACCGTCCTGCTCTTGTTGGGGAATTCAAGACCGCCACTGCAAAACTTGCACCTGGCTGGGATTCGAACACCTGCCCAGAAACTCAGAGAAACGTTAGCAGTCGTTCCCGGAATAACTCAATTGAGAATTGAGAATGGATTCGTAAATAAAGACGCCTTTTCGCAATTAAAAGTATGGCTCGGAGCTGGGTTTTCTACCACCCTTGTAGAACAGCTCGACTTGAGCTTTAGTACCATCGATTGGCCGGGACTTTTGGACCTCTTCATTGTGGATGAAGATACCAAGGAGGACTCGAAGGATGAATCCAAGGCTTTTTTCGGGCCTCGATTGAAGTATCTAGACCTCCAAGGATGCAGAGGTCTGACAAAGAAAATCTACAAGGATCTTTGTCGAATCCAAGAGCAACATTCTGTTGTCATCAAACAAAGTACATTTACATAGCATGTATCTTTATCTAAAATACGGGTTCACAGCAAATAATCTGATATCTATCATCTTATTTGAAACCCCATTTGGTGTGATGCCGTTTGAGGAGGTTGGACGGCCAGGTTGCGGCCAGTTAGGGGTGACAACGCGTTATGTGTTATGTCACGCGCTGCCATTGTTACACGATGGTCGCTGTGCAGGAGGCGCGTCACTGATTGAAGGAAGGATTCGAAGAGGATAGACATAACAACAGTATCCAATATATTATCACTTCCGAGTCGCGAATCCACAGTACCATATATTGCATCAGTGATAATGTTGTGAATGAATAAACACGGCGGTAATAGCATATACACAGTCTAATTCATAGACCGTAGCCTAATACGTTCGTCATCCTCTACATATCTTTCAGACCAAGACATAAGATCGAAGGCAAAGCCAGGATCCACCTTCAAAAACAGGATCGCAGTCAGTCGGTCCCAGCACAGAATTATTCAGATAAAATAACCTACCAAAGCGTTTGCAAAAGTATTCCTTCGGGGGCTATTGTCCATATGATTGTGATGATTAAAAGGACGGTGAAGTTCCTATAAATTTTTTTTTGTTAATCATTCGTGATAATCTCTTGAAACTTTACGCTAAACAAGAAGAATGCTACATATGTTTAAAGTTAGCTTAATGATTTGGTACTTTAACATTAGGCATACCCGTCACGAATTATCTGTTTCAGAAGCGGCGAGCTTGGTTGATTACTGCTATTCGACTTGATAATAAATGTCTTCCAAAGAATCGCAGAGCAAAAAACTATCTCAGAAACGAGGAGCATAACCCAAAGAAACGTGAACTGAAATGTTATGTGTTTAAAACCACAGCCGGTGCCGGAACTTGAAAATCCTAAGGGTGGAGATGCGACTATAATACTCGAATTATCAATAGTATTTCGAGAGTCCTGTGTGGTCAGCCACAATATACACACCTGTCGGAGCAAACAGAGTCACGAAAACAATGGTTCCTACCGTGGTACCGCATGTAAGCGTGCAAAACAGTGACGTGATCCGCCAACCTTGTCCATATACTACATGAAGCTTTATTAATGAATCAAGGAGGTTAACCGAGAACAGCATACAAAATAACCAGAAATATACTTACTCGACAAACTAGAACCTGGATGTCTATACATAAACTGATAACGGTGAGAGAGTTGCATACGGAAGAGACCTCTCTACCCACATTTGACTACAACAAGACCGATAACGTTACTGAATCGCGATTAGTCTACTGTTGTATCTCAATCCAGTTCCGTAATTATTACAGAGCCAAGTGTACCCGAAAAAATGTCTGACAGCTTAGGCAGAGCAGCAGTCAGTCACGTCAGACATTATCCGTTGCAACCCGAGGACTAACAACTAAAACAACAGATCGGTAAATGGTTACTCATCTCATCTCTCTAAAGACTCACATTAGGCTCCGTTTGACGAGTGAATAGTACTGTAAATTGGGTAGAATTCAGGCTTCATTAATGATTAACCCAGAGATATTAACAAACCTATCAGATTAAGTGACAAGTCTATTCCTAAATAACGATTCTATATGAATAGTCAGTCTCCAGTAATCTTCCTAACTCGAGCTCAACTTACAAGAAAGAATAATAATCTCCCAACCGAGAATCCTTTATTCCAAAAGTGTTCAATCTGGGCAGCTGGGCAGAGTGAGTATATAAAAAGTAACTGAAATGGACCGGTACTTCTGAGCCCAAGAACAGAACTATAAGTTGTTTAATCAGCGAGCAAGATAAATAAATAAAATAAAATGCAAGGAGCTATTCACAGGAATCATAGATAAGCAAACTGAAAGCTATGATACACGACTGGTTGATGCCCCAGGAGAATGCTGGGTTATAATAAGCGTTGTTAAAGAATCCCGTTACAAATTTGCAGAATAAGTTGCATTCACTGATGCCAGAGAAAGCCCCTGAGTACAGTATCATTGTGTGCTTAATGCCAGGAGTACGAGTCACTGAGGAGAAGCAATGCTTTGCAGGAGGCAGGAAAAGTGGCTAGCTTGTATCACTTTGAACTGTCCTTTAAGTGGCAGACACTATCAAATATTAATGATTAATGAAAAGTCGGCATTCACCGTTACTCAGATACATATCAGCTCAAGTCCGACTCCCACGTCGTAGTCGTATTCAGACCATCACAGCTCCATGGGGATATGGAATTGAACTTCTAATCGTTCCGTACTGATTTGAATTTGAAGCTCAGCTGATGAAGGCCTTAGTTTCGGTGGACCGTCAGCTCTCTAACCTTCTTATGGGAAGGCCGGACTAGGGCTCCGCACCGTAGCCGTATAGACCGTTTCTACGGCACCGTAATACGGTACCCGTAACCGTTCCGACAGAGCATTTCGCAGAATTGGCCGTAAGACGGTACGGTGCTGAACGGTGCCGTATATTATACCGTATGAAATACGGCCGAGTTGCCAGACCAGTATACGGAACGGTTACGGTACTGATTGCGTCGTAAATGGCCGTACACTTTACGGCCGTAACCGTTTACGGTACGGTGCGGAGCCCTAGGCCGGACCACTGTAGTTGCACTGGTCAAAATAGAACTGGTATGAACAGATAGGTAAACAACCCTAGTAATTTTTTCACAAATAATGATGATTTTAAACTCACTAAAAAGAAAACAGTGACCATTTGTTACTTCATTTAAGTGCTCAAAGCTCGTGGAGTCATTCAGCGGTCCAAACTGAGAATCGGCCGGATCCGGCATGTCCGATCAGGTACTCATCCACCGCGCTGGCCAATGACAGCTGTCCTAACCACACGCGTATAATCGAGCTCCAATGTATAAAAAGCGTTACGCCCACGCGTACGTTAGCCTTGTCTCCCACCAACATTCAAGAGTCATGGTCTTCAGTTGGGGAGCTCTCGTTTATGCCGCACTCTCTATAGCGCATATTTCTGCTTATCAGTTTCAAGCTCCTTATGGATTCAAGAATGCCAATTACGATGCTGGTTTACTGACTCCTATCGAGAAACTAAACAGTCTTTCGACACAGGAATTTACAGTCTTATCGCACCCGGCTCACCCAGGTCACAGTATACGTATAAAGCAAAATAGCGCGTCATTCTGTGATGAGAGTGTTAGGTGAGTGGACGAGAAATAAGACGAGAGATATCCACTGAAACTTGCAATACAGATCCTACACAGGTTATCTGAGTTTTGGAGCGCGTCATTTGGTACGAATACTATAATTTCCCATCGTCAATTGCAATCTTACCCTAAAGGAAGTTCTTCTACTTCTTCGAAAGCAGAAATGACCCCAAAACGGACGATGTTATTCTTTGGACTAACGGAGGTCCCGGCTGCTCATCTTCCCTTGGTCTCCTTATGGAATTGGGTAATATGCTTTGTCCGGATTATAATTTTTGGCTTACATTTTTCATAGGCCCTTGCAGAATTAAAGATGCGAATTCAACGACGTTCAATCCCCATGCCTGGAATTCAAAAGCGAATGTGTTCTTCATTGATCAGCCTGTCGGAGTTGGCTTCAGCTATGCAGAATACGGAGAGTTTGTGGTAATTCTGGATTACGTTATTATCCAAAAACGTATTTTATACTTTTCTAGGGAACATCCGAGGATGCCGCCAAGGATATCTCCGCTTTCATGAAGATTTTCTTTGATACCTTCACCGAATTCAAAGGGCGTCCCTTTCATCTTGCTGGTGAATCCTATGGAGTGTGTGAACCTCATATGGTAATTTCCACTTGACTAACAGTTATGATAATTAGGGTCGTTACATCCCAACTTTCGGTGCCCAAATTTATGATGATAATAAGAAAGCCATTGCGGCTGGCGAAGCCCCCGTTAACCTTACTTCACTCATAATCGGTGTGTTAGATTAACCTTCTTCATTGATCGGTACCGCTGACGACGCGGAACAGGTAACGGAATCACGGATGCATTCAGAATGCCAACTTCGTTCTACGATATTCAATGTACGGCGGCCAGCGTCGAACCCTTCCAAGAAATTTCTGCATGCGTTAGAATGAAGAAGGCAGTGAGTATCTCCTTTCCAAATTTGATTGCATCTTTACTGACGCTCATCCTTCCCTCAAGATTCCTCGCTGCGAGAAAATGCTCAAAGAATCCTGCGTGGACGTATACGATCAAATGGGTTGTGAAGCCGCAGAGAATTTCTGTTCAAATGAGATGGAAGGTCCCTTCATGGATACTGGACGAAATATTTACGACGTGTCCGGACCTTGTGATGGGGGTTATGAGACTCTTTGCTACCCTATCATTACGTACGTCTTATTTAGTTCATATCTAAGAAATTGCTGAAAGTAATTATTTCTATTTCAGAGACATCGTTAATTTTTTGAACAAGCCTGAAATCAGAGAGCAACTCGGAGTTGATGCCGCCGCCGGGAACTTTACCAGCTGCTCAAACTCAGTTGGGAGCGCATTCAGACGTACCCAAGATGAATGGAGCCAATATGCTCAGTATTACGTTGCCGAACTTCTGGAGAGAGGCATCAAGGTCCTAATTTATGTCGGCACCTACGATATGATTTGCAATTGGGTAAGTAAAACCAGTATAGCTTGAAGGACGTATTCTTTATTGATGCTGAATATTTCAGATCGGAAATGAGCGATTCACTTTGGCCATGGAGTGGTCCGGACAGAAAGATTTTGTTTCCCAAGAACTTAGGGCCTGGGAGGTTGATGGGAAAGCAGCTGGTAAAACGAGGGCTGCGAAGGGTTTGACATTTGCGACGGTCGAGGGAGCTGGCCATATGGTTCCCTTTGATAAACCTGTTGAGGCCTTGGAGTTGCTTAACAGATGGTTGGAGGGAAAGACTCTTTAAATGCGTGTCTGAACGTATGTATCCGCACTATTCGACTAGCTGCTTCAATGATATACTATTATGAAATAGATATAATAACGCTGAACAATAGTATCTAGGAAATTAAGACAATTTTCTCACTTCTTGCAGACTCCAATATTTCCTCATGTTTTCAGCACCCAAGTCGTTTCTACGATGGCCAAGTCATCAGTACTTGAATAATTGGCTTGGGAGCGTGATATGGCTTAGGCTTACACTTCTTCATCTAGATGTTCGAATAACGTATCTCTGAAGCTATCCAAAACTTCACGGAACGCCTCTGGATCATATTCCTTAGGGTTTGCCTTTACATTCTTTATAAAAATGCTTGTAACGCGTTGAGTCCTGAAATCCCAAGACATCAACCACAAGGGCATTATGATATATGAATGGACAGATATTATCATCAAGGATCGTTTTATGAGCTTTACGATGGGCCTTGATTGCTCTGAAGGACGGTATTTTCTTCGCCAGGCGAGGGAACAAGTGCGCCTCCTCAAAATCGTGATGCATAGTAAGATCTGAATGAATAATCATTAAGTATGTATACATAAGATATTAATTTCTTTAAAACTCACAATGTATGAATCCTTCTCCAATCCTCAAAAATGAATTCAGAGTCATGCCTTGCTTCTTGTACTTATCCGCTAGCTGCGAGTGTGAACGAGGAAGGCGTAAGATATGCATGTAATACAGAGATAAATTCACAAACCTCGTACATCTCCGTAACTAGTACGTACGAGAAGCTTTAGCGATGAGGCGTAATTACGTAGGTAGGAAGAATGTACAGGTACATTTGAATCTATCATGAAATAATTTCATTCTCGCTCCTATCTGCGCGACTATTAGAACAACGTCATTTCGCTGATAGGAAGATGAGCCCGCGTACTTTGCCATAATCTCTCTCTTCTGCAGGCGTCAAAGGTGGCAAGGTTTCTTCGGTAAGAGGTTCCGGTTTGGCAGTGGCAGTGGCATCCGGAGTTTATGTTTGGGACATGTTGACGTAGAATCGTAGTGGGCCTGATTAAGGGAAACTCCCTAACTGGTCGATGGGAGCTCACGCAGACTGCAGGCTTATATGCTCTATCACTGAGGAACCAGTCAGCATCCTTTCGGTGACATGAAGTGGCTGACGCACAAGGACTTCTTTGTCAATCCTGCTGACGTGACGCACTATTGACCAGTCGGATTAAAACGATAATTTAAGTTAGCGTATGGATATAGGTCAGTATTTCCTTGATAAAGGGGAACTCACAAATTTTTTTTCGCTGAATGAACTGAAAAGAGAATGCACATAAATGCACACCTCAGAGCGTCCTGCGGAGCACCATACAACACTAAGGGCGGACGGCGTTGTCCAAAAACACAATAACAAAAGAGGCAAAGCAAAGGCTTCTCTGGAAAAGACTGCGGAGCTATTACTGTAAAGATAACGCTTTGCACCATCAGCAACCATCACATATTTTATTGTCTTATTTGCACCCACCAGGCTATAGGATTCAATATCGACGACAGTGTCAAGTAGGCCAAACTTTGAAGCAAACTTGAAGCTGGACGAAAGTGAGGTAGCTTTACCATATAATTGGTCCCAAGTTGAGGCAATTCTGGAGCATCATATAGGAGTATACTCATGACAAAAGCCACTCTATGCTATCATGTTGATTAAATTAATATTTGCAAGAAGACACTGTTCCTGCAACAGAGCTGCATGGCGTATTACTCTGTCGGAAGCGATTTCCGGCGTAGCTGGCCTTGCGCCTTCGATAACGTCGAAAATCCGAATCATTACGTTTATCGCAGAGTAGGGGAGCCATTGACCCGTTTCCGACCGATACAAAGAATATCGATTCCAAGGGTTCTCTTAAAAAGAAAATACACTGCTCATTGAAGGCCCATCACTGAAGGCATAAAGGACATGGCTAGTTACGAAGCGAATCAGGCACGAAAAGCTTGAATAACATGAACTCGCTGCCCTCCGATGAGAAGTCATAACGCGCATCTTCCGCGAGGGACACTATCATATCATCATTATTATTAGTAAATATATTCTTCATCAATAGTATGGATACAAATTGCCGTTCATAACGCGTTAAAATGAATACACAGGCACCTGGTCTTTGGGGGTAGAGTCGATTGTGGCCATACAGCCATACGGGTGCCACTATGCCACAGGGGTTGGGAGAAAGAAGACATCGATCATTGATAGTACACGTGTAAGGGGGTAATGCCTGCATTTTGAAAGGGGCCATTCTTATTGAGTTAGATGGTGGATTTTGAACCGCTGAAATGTGACAGATGGTGACGAGATCGAAAACAGAGGATCTGAGTTATGCGGGGTATCAACAGCTAGAACCACAATCCAGTCTAAGCTTAGGGTATGAAAGGGATGAGACACCAAGGTATACTCCTGGAGAAAGATATTGGAATCAGCAAATACGATTACGGAACGGTTCGAAGAGAGAGAAAGATCAGATCCAATGTATCCGCACAGAATTTTGCAATTCTCAGTAGTCTAACATGCTTTTTGGTGACCCTTTCGGGATCATCACGTCGGGAGTGAAACGAGGTGAAGTTGGTACTCACTAAGTAGTATAGTTTACAGATGCGGGGTCGAAGCAGAGAAGGCAAGGCCGATATATTACAACCTAGATTATCTGTCAGGATGCACAGACCATTTCGATATTGCCTGATAGAGGAGCTGTTGACAAGAAATAGCCAAGCTTCGTGGGTCTGTCAATAGAGGAGGAAGAAAACTTCTAATGATAGACGCCGTGTCACATCGTGTTTGAAACTCCGCCCCATGGAACTTTACAGCAGCTCCTTCAAACTACCAACTATTCTTGACTTTTCGAACTTATTCTGAGCCCTCAGCCTTTGTTCTTTCGCTAATTCGCTAATCTCATACCCGACGACTCAAGCTCGAGAACTTGCTCCACGGGATCGCTATTATTTTCTGCAACCCCGTAGCCTGCCCAAAGCCTCGTGGTTTAGGCTCTTTTTGATAACTAGCCACACGGAACTGCTGCTTACTTCCATTCTCGGGATCTCGGAGAAGCCTAGGTAATTTCGTCGTTCTTGCTCATTCTAGGACAATAGACGTTCATGTGTCTTGTACCCTGCAAACCAGCAAACCAGCAAATCCCGGGATGGTGTTCGACTTGCAAGCCCGTTAACCTGATTGATCATGCGCTTTCCCTTGTGAGGTCACTTTACCGAGATTCGTATGCTTAGATGTATGGCCACTTGTGGATTGAACGCTCGGATGCGGTGTTCATTCCCGCAGCATGAAAAGGCAGTTTAGACAGAGCGGATATCGGCCCCTTTCCTACATATAAGCCCCCCGCACCTCATACCATCAGGCCCACTTTCTCTTTCTTCGCCCTTACTTTACTTTCATTTCTTTGGGGACTTTCTCCACTTCATAGTATCTAAACGATGCCTCTTCCAACCACGTCCTGGGATGCTTTCGACCGCATTTTCGACGAAGCCTTTTCTCGTACCAAATACCGCCCTGGAACATTTTCGTCCAGCTCGACAGACCTCATGTCTCCCATCCAATCTCCTCCCTATATGCAGCGCAGCCATACTTTTGCGGGAGCGACACCCTATGGCGCGACATATCCACGGGCCTTTGGCAATTATTCCGACGATAGCCTCGGACTCACTGGCATCGAAGACCACTATAAGCAAGAAGAACCCGAGGAGTCTATTCGCTCGTGGAATGATGGCGTTCAGAAGACGCACAAGAGCACGCACAAGAGCACGGTCACGACAGCGCGAACAGTTCGCCCGTTAATGTTGCCCAAGTCGGGCTTGAAGCTTGAGTCGGAAAGCTCAGGTTCTAAATCCGCCACAACATCTGATTCGTCTCCTAGCCCGGGTCTTTCCACTTCCCCAACCACGCCCCCGCCAACCAGCTCAAGCCCCCCTCCGCGAGAGAATTCAAAGTCTCCTACACCCACTAAGTTGAAGAGAAAGAAGTCGAAGTAAGTCATTCATTTTCATGTGATTGTGGACACGGAAATTAACCTGTGATTTTGTAGAGTGACCTTCCAAGATTCTCCTGACGGCAAGAACGTCACAGCTACTTTTGATTTACAAGGAGTCAAGAAGTCGGACGTTCACGTTAGCTATCAGAATGACAAGGTCGTTATCTCCTGGGAAAGCGTCACGACCGAGGAGCGAACGGAGGGCAACCGAATAATTCGCGAACACCGCGAGAAGAAGTATGTCCGAACGCTTCCGTTACCTGAAAGCACAAAGGTTCGTGTTAACTCGCTCTAATATCTTCTCACGAAATTGCATGGCTAATACATTCTTCCCATGTTTTTAGTTCGAAGGTGTGAAAGCTTCCATGGACGGCCGACGACTCATTGTCACATATCCGAAATACCGTGTCCGGAGTACAAGCCCGGTTCAATAATCTATCATATTCCCCTGATTTATGCCTGTGTCTTGGGAAAAAGAGGTTCGGGCCTCGGGAGTGTTCGGACCACTGTCATTGTGATACGGTGAAGGGAATGTGTATGGCAGGGACGGGAGGTCGTTCGTAAACACTGCTGGGTCTAAAGGACTTCGAACGTCACGTTTTTCCTGATTTATTCAAGGTGTCGCGTTGGACACGCGCACCGTTTCCGTCGAACTGATGGTAGTGGCTAACTAACCATCGTGGAATCCTTGAGGGTTCTTCTAGGATTGTATGTGCGGGGGAGAATGGGATGTGGGCAGGGATCAATGGATTCGTGCATGTATAAGCGTGTTCAAAGCGTTGGCCAGGGTGCCTGCAAGAACACGTTGCGGGGGCATGTCAAGCCTGTCCTGATTTAGCCACACTATTGTTCCATCATGGAAGCATACTAGTTTTGCTTTGTCTTTTGTTTATGATTTACAAATATGAATCGATTGGGGAGAGATTTCTGCGATAGGTGGAGTCTTTTGTTCTAAGAGTTAGCAGTACTAGACTCTATCACTTGATCAAACAATAAGTAACATGAAGGAAGCCAATAATATGAGCGAGGAAAAACAAACAGCTTAAGGTACATTGGTGCAATGGAAGAGCCGTTTGACCGTTTGGCACAGTGGCACTTCAAGATGGGATCTTAAACTCAAACAAAAGTTTAGATTACCGGTCAACTACTTGTTCGTGAGATCATATTATCACACGACATATATCGGCCTCGTTGATATATGTCTCAAACTGCGTTGTCTAGAACTCATCATACTTAACGGTTTCATGAAAAGTCGGTCAATTTGGAAATTCATCGCTTTCCCATTTAGCGTGATTCAGTAACGGGAGGCTAAACTGAGGGAAACGACATATGGGGAGGAAAACGGATTTAGACATTCTAAACTTGCTGAAAAAGACAGTTTCCATCATAAGAGTAAGCTATGGGGCAACGTCGCCTTTCCTGGTCGCGTTATACTATATAGAATAGAAAAAATTCCAGACACGCGCTGGGATACACCTTCAATAAGATGGAACGAAAGCCGTAAGCCTGAGCGAAGGACATCTGAAAAGACATTAGTGTACTGCTTAAAGTACACAGGAAGAGGATATGCCTCATACAGTCCTTAAATCGGTCGGCTTCTCTGAAGAGATCGTCCAGCTTCTAACAGCTAGTGCTAATCAAAATCCAACGTGAATCTCAGCATGAAATGATGGTATAAGTATAGACGAACATCAAACTAAATTCATAAAGAGCCTATCAGAATACTCAGATTTAGACGTCGGCGGCATATAAAGAGGACATAATTATACTTGCTGATGAGCGGAGCAACCTACTGAGCGGAGCAACCTACTAAGCAGCTCTCCAATCTAATGTAGCACTTAGCAATTGAATTCTCTTCCCCAGAAATAAAAATGAGTCAGACGTTTGCGCCGAAGCTAATTTCAGACGGAATTTCCGCAGATTTGCATACTGCAAAAATACCTGACATGTCTCCCGTGTAAGTCTCGAACTGTGGCTTACACCCTCGACTTGCTGCAATACTACAATACTCCAATATAATTGATTATTTACGGTTCAGCCATCAGTGCTCCAAATACCCAAGGGACCATTTTGCAAATTGATTAACTTGTATACAGCACAGCCGGCGCTGATTGCTTTCCTGTACTTGGCAGCATTGACAGAGTCTCTCAATATTCCATCTGCGAGAAGCGATGCCTATTTTAATTCGAAAGAATTAGTTGGGAGCTACTCAGGTTCAAGAATGAGGATAGTACTTACAGACAATGAGAGACAAAGTACTGGATCTTGCCTTTTCCCCTGATTTACATCACATCAAGATGTATGTGGAGATCCCGAAGGTGGATCGTCGATCAAATTCCCCTGGCATGGCCTCAGGCTTATCTGCCCAATGCAGTTCTGGCACACATCCTTCCAGACTAAGAATCCGATATGTTCAAGTATAATCAGGAGAACACACTATCTTTCATGAGATTCATTTCCAACAGGACTCGATATTGGTTATAGACCGCCGGCGGAGTGGGTTTCTTATTGAGATCTGGCAGTCGACTTGGAGGCGACGGGTGAGCCCCTAAAAATTAGCCTCTGTCTTGGTTCTGTTAATATTAATATAATTTAAGCAAAGGAATAATGACAGGAGCTTGCCAGAGCTTGCCTTACTCTCCGCCATGCGCTCGCGCCGTACTAAGCATGTCACGGCCATTGTGGTAGCCCTGCCAATTGACCTTGATCATTCCCTGAAAATAGAGTAAACAGCATTCACGCCCTGAAAGTGTGCCTTTGTCTGCTCAAAGCAGCCTTGTCTGCACAGCCTTGGCGGCGAAAACGGAGTTACCGCTGTCGAACGTCCCTATCTAGAGCTTCGAAGAGGCTTCATTAATTCATTCGTTGTAACGATGTTTAGACGACATATAAATTTTTCGAGATGATCTTCGCCTTTGGATGATACTCGACGGCATTAGTGTCACGGCGTGATCGCAAGCCCTACTGGGTGGGGCCTGGGCGTAGCGGCAGAGCAGCTGTCAGAAAAATTACAGAAAAAGATTAAAAAATATTCGCTCACTTGTAATTATTATTACTTATTTAATGCAATACGAGGCAGTAATATCCTTCTGCGGAAACACAGATCGACCCATAGTAGCGCGGATAAGCAGAAGAGAACGTTATATCACCAAATTAGGACGAGTGATCTGATGAAGCGCACCGGGCGGATGGCGGCGGCGACGGCGTCAATGGACACCTGTTTAGAGTTTGACGTTTATCCAGCTCTAATACAGTATGCCGCAAACAGTCGTACTCCCATCCTATAACTATCGGGTCTTCAGCCCATGATTTAACGTATCCTCCACTCTAGTCTGCACCTACTCACATTCTCTAGAATGTCAAATATGCCTCTTCGTGCCATTTCCTCGTTGTCGTTGGGCTCTTGCGCGCACCACAGTCTATATATCAAGCTGCAGGCTGCCAAGAATGCAGGGTTTACCGCAATAGACCTATACGGCGACGACTGGGACCAATTCAAGGTCGATTATGCGAAGGCAGCAGATTTAGCACCATCTCGCATGGATGGTGACCACACCTCGATTGAAGCAGCCAAGGAAATCCGTCGACTATGCGCGCATTTTGGGCTCAAACTGCTCTGTCTTCAACCCTTCCGCGACTTGGAAGGTCGCATAGACCCAACTGAAGCACTGGAACGCATGGTCGCGGCGAGAGGCACGCTATCTGTTCTTCCCCATTTAGGAACTGATATGCTCCTCATCCCTTCAACTACGCTCCCCGCTGAGAAAGTAACCAATGATTTCAGTCGCATCGCTGAAGATCTCGCTGAACTTGCGGATCATGCCAGCGCGTTTTCACCACCTCTGCGTGTCTGCTACGAGGCTCTATCATGGGGAACGCATATCAGTACTTGGCGCGATGCTTGGGAAGTCGTCCGTATGGCAAATCGCACCAATCTGGGTTTATGTCTCGACTCGTTCAATACCGCTGCTCGTCAATGGGCCGATCCGTACAAGAAGACTGGAAAACGTCATGGACGCGTGGACGAGGAGTTACGACGCGACTTAGCGGAACTGGTGAAGATTGTCCCGCCGCATAGGATATTTTATTTCCAGATTGCGGATGGGAAGCTCATGCAGCCCCCTATGAATGAGCCGCTCGATCCAAATGAACCGAGATTGAGGCCATGGTCCCGTGGATATCGCTTGTTTCCCCTAGAAATGGGAGCATATTTACCTGTGAAAGAATTTACGGAAGCAGTTATGGAGCTGGGATATAATGGGCCGTGGTGTATCGAGGTTTTCAACAACAGCTTGCATGATGCTAATCCGACTGTACCAAGTTCGCATGCGGGAAGAGCGATAAGGTCGTTAATTGCGCTGGAGAATACGGTTGGACTAAGAGATGAGAGGAAACCTGGTATGCATATCTTCAATCTATCCGAAGGGTTCCAAATTCATACGTATTTAATTCAGATACTTGGCATTTCCTCTCGCAATATGAGAGCATACTCACGGCCTCGCCGTTCCCGTTGAAGAAAAACGCGCTGTCCATGTTTATATTCACCCTCCTCATTCTTGGTGTTGGCCTGCCAATGCTTTTACTTGCTCTTCCATCATTATTTCCTTCATCTTCCTTAGCGGCTTAGAAGGGTTTTATTTTCATCTTTTGTCCTGTACATCTGTATGTTAACTATTGTACTTAATTCCCTAGACCGGCTTTCTTTCCGTGATCATAAATACAGTTATCTAATAATTATGTCAGTATGAAGATCCGAAACGTTTATTTTTGACCTCACATGTATACTGTAATTCTCGGTGAATAGCTGATTAGGTTCAGTGTCGTTTTAGCCGGAATACCACGCGGCGAACTTGGAACATCATCTCAGGGCGATCACTACAACAAAAATGATAATAAAGACCGTTCGACAATGAATGAATATTCTGACGGTGATATCTACCATATGCTGTAAAACACTTAGCGCATTGACAGTGTGGAAGACTCACTGACAGTCCACATTTTGGAAAATTGATTCATCGAGGGAAACATGATTGCCCCCACATGATGTATGCGCAATCCCTGCGGAGATCTCAAGCTTAGAAAGGATTTCCGCAGCGTTTCGCACTTTCTGATTCCTGGGTAATTATAGGGGACGGACCTCTCGACTTGCTGCCAGTGCTGAAATATCCACCTGCTGCAAGTCCGACCATCTATGTCTCACTGACTTGGCATTCATATCCAGTGTTCTAATTTCGCAAGTGTCGAAATAGCAATTTGCTTATCTCTGGCTTATACTTATGACACACTGTTGCATGGTGCATTACACTGGCAGCTACAACCCGAAACCCCAATGCCTTCAAAAAAAACCAACAACCACGGCCCAACGAACTGGCAATCAAAACCAAGGGTCCAAATTCCCAAAGGGCCAAAAAGCCAATTGCTTATCTCTGGCTTATACTTATGACACACTGTTACATGGCGCATTACACTGGCAGCTATAACCCTGAACGCCGATTGCTTTCAAACATACTTGACTTGGACATGACATTGACTCGGATTCAGTCTACTCCAATCTTCCATTTGCGAGAAGCAAATGGCTGATTTATGCAGTCTATTCCTAACAAATTTCTAAATCTCACATGAAAAATAGGAAGGTATTATTGGATCAGAGATAAGGACACTCCGAGTCAGTACAGGCTACTACTAGGAGGTCTAGAGTTGGCTCACAGTGCGGACCTTGAATTTGCAAAGACACAGGGAGGGAACTTAGGAGTCCGATTAATCAAATGCATGCAGCCAGTTAAAGGAATATTTAGAGATGCAGGGGTTTCGATGATTAGTTGAGTAATCCACAAAGTTCTAATGAAAGTGTCTAAACTAACAACATACAGCCACTGATAATTACACATTATTAGGCCCTCATTTATCAGGTTGTATAATTAATTCTTAGACCTAGGTATAGTTCACGGCATAACAGCGTAATTCAAAGCTATGAATTATCACATCTGATCCTTGGCTCAAGTCCCCTCATGTCTTTGAACTTTTGGTACATTACAGCGTATTTATCCGAACAGATTAATCAAAAAGTTCAAGAAATTCGGTTTGAGCGGTATGGCATGCCATTCTGTAACAGAAATACTTTTCTTATAATAGCAACGGATCTTAGCTGAAGCATGGGGCAATGATTAATTATTTCAACAGCAATAGGTGGACTTTCAGGTACGTGGACTGATCTGCAGTCTGCCATCAATATTTTGCGCCAGCTTCCAACCGGATCTTGGCGCTTCCAACGGACTTTGCAGCCGGATCTTGGGGCAGCCAACCGGATCTTACCCTGACCAGCCGGTGGCTCTTCGGGGTGCGTTGCAATTACCGTCTTGCTTCGGCCTAGGCTTACAACCCGGTGCAGGCTGGTGCAGGGCAACGAAATACGGTGTCAAACTCGTCGCAAGGAACCTTGAACCTTGCACTGGCTTGGGCGGCGAATTTCAAACGGAGTTTCCGATGATGTCGAACCAGTCTCTTCACTCCGGAGCTTCAAGTCTCGAAGGGGCCCCCTTCCCTAATTCCTTCATTATAACGATGTCTAGAACACATAGAATTTCAAAGGTAAATTTCCTTGACATAAACTGTCAGGGCAATGATCGCAAGTTGTCAGTGTTAGACATAAACAGCGGAGCGGCTGTCAGAAACTCGAGGAATCCCCTTCTAATGTAAAATATATGATTGCTCACTTGCAACTATTTGTATTTTTAGGCTCAGATCAGGGAAATGATACCTATCATTTGGCCGATTACACAAATATATAGAAACGCTGGAAAGACCACTGATTTGATGAAGCGCACAGCATGGCGGCTGCTGCAGCGTCATTGGCACTTGGTTAGAGTTTGTCATTTCTTCAACTCCATGACCGTCCGTATGCCACAGACAGTCGCTCTTTCATCCTATAAATATGACTATCAGCTCTTCAGCTCAATGTTGTTTCCTCAGCCTGCTAGTCTTCCCCTACATTTTCTATCGGGTCTTCAACCCTTTACTCATTTCCTCGACACCAATCTTCTGCTACATTCTCTGCTAGAATGTCAAACTTTATGCCCCTTCGTGGTATTTCTTCGTTGTCTCTGGGGGATTGCGCACACCATAGCCTGTACGACAAGCTCCAGGCCGCCAAGGATGCAGGATTTACGGCAATTGACCTGTATGGCGACGACTGGGACCAATTCAAGGCAGAATACGCCAAGTCAGCAGACTTACCGCCCTCTCGCATGGATGGTGACAACACCTCGATTGAAGCAGCCAAAGAAATCCGTCGTTTATGCGCACATTTTGGACTCCAACTCCTCTGTCTCCAACCCTTCCGCGACTTCGAAGGACGCATCAACCCAGCTGAAAGAAAAGAGCGCATGGTAGCGGCCAAAGGCACACTATCTATTCTTCCTCACTTAGGCACCGATATGCTCCTCATTCCCTCAACGGCAATTCCTGCAGAAAAATTAACCAAGGATTTCAGGCGCATGGCTGAAGATCTCGCCCAACTTGCGGACCATGCGAGCACGTATTCCCCACCCCTGCGTATATGCTACGAGGCTCTATCATGGGGAACCCATGTTAATACCTGGCGTCAAGCCTGGGAGATAGTCCGCATTGCAAACCGCGCCAACCTGGGTCTATGCCTTGACTCGTTCAATGCCGCTGCTCGCGAATGGGCCGATCCTTACCAGAAGAGTGGAAAACTCCACGAACGCGTAGACGAGGAGATGCGACACAACTTGGCGGAACTTGTGAAGAATGTTCCCCCAAATAGGATATTTTATTATCAAGTCGCGGATGGAACCAGGATGCAGCCCCCTCTCAACGAGCCGACTGATCCAAACGAGCCCAGATTGAGGCCATGGTCCCGTGGATATCGCTTGTTCCCGCTGGAGAAGACGAGGGGAGCATATTTGCCTATAGCTGAATTTACCGAGGCAGTTATGAAGCTGGGATATACTGGGCCGTGGTGTATCGAATTTTTCAACAACAGCTTGCATGATTCTAGTTCGAAAGTGCCGGGTGCTCATGCAGCAAGAGGGATAAGGTCGCTCATTGCGTTGGAGAGTGCGGTTGGTCTAGGAATTGGGAAGAGACCTGGTATGTCTAGTCTTCTGTTGAAATTTGTTCGAAGTTGTATTGACGTTATAATTCAGATGCTGGTAAATTATACTCGCAATATGAAAGCGTGCTTAAGACCTCGCCAATCCCGTTGAAGAAGAACGCAGTGCCGATCTTCATCTTCACCTTCCTCCTCGTTGGCGTTGGTTTCCCGCTGTTTTACGGTTCCTTAACGGCCTAAAGCGTGTTCATTTCCTTCCTGCATATCTATCAATCACTAAGGGTGCATTTATCGACTCAAATCCTTTTTTATTATCTGCCTCCCTGCATGCCTATTTATTACTTATTTATTCTACTTGACCTAGACCAACTTTCGTTAAACCCTATAGTAGACAAACGTTCATTACTTGTATGCCTCCACTCTTTACTTATTTTGAATTTCATAAAGCTCATTGTGTAGACTTCCAAATTTATTAATCCAAACTTTCGGAACACAAACATACAGAGCATCAGTCACCAGTGATCTATGACGTACATTTTTTCAATGCCATCGCTCTAATAAGACGCCACATTCCTTTGTAACCCATTCCACCTACGGATAACTTAAAAATATCTCAGGGAGGCCAGAGATGCAGGGATAGTGGTACCAACCCACTCAGGCTTTAT
>KN837088.1:1344676-1362038 GCA_000827215.1 Sphaerobolus stellatus SS14
GATCGTTTGTGGAGAGGAGACAAGGAAGGAAAGCTGCGCTACGATGGTGCCCGTCCCGACTTCAAGGGCGACAAATATGCGGAACGTCAGTGGATAAAGGAGCATATGGTGAACGTCTTGCATTTGAGATTGATGAATGGACTTATAGGAAGATCCTAGGCAGCCGCATTCAGATTCTGGGGTAAGAAGGGCTTTGGAGAGGGTATCGCTGGACATATCACTGTAAGCCTTCTTTCTATCCTTTTCAAGCCCGTTCAAACTAATATTACTTCTGAAGGTACGAGACCCTGTGAAGCCAGGGTGAGTTAAACGTCAACAAGCGTGTCGGTTATCTAACGATGAACCAGGCATTACTGGATGGGTCCAATTGGCAAGGTTCGACCAGACTCCTCTGTGTATTATTACTCGCCTTCTCACATTACCACATTCTAGCAATTCTCTTCCATTAAGGTATGAGATCATCCTCCAGAACTGATTCATAGAACTGACCTCCAGTTAGGTATCAGACCTTGTTCTTGTCACACCAGAAGGCGACGTTTCTCCCGATGGAGCTCAACTCCCTATCCATGCCGCAGGATTCTATATACACTCTGCAATCCACGAAGCCCGTCCAGATGCGATAGCGGCCGCACATTGTCATTCGCCTTATGCAAGGACCTGGTCAATCTTTGGGAAACCAATTGACATTTCGACACAAGATGCAACTGTGTTTTGGGACAATTTATCGATTTACAAGTAGGTTAACATGGCTATATAATGATGTTCCTGTCATGATGAACATATATGTATAGCAACTTTGGAGGTGTTGTGCTAGCGGCTGAGGAAGGCAAAAATATCGCCAAAGCACTGGGACCAAAGCACAGGGCCATTCTCCTTCAGGTACGAATTCGGAACTTTCTTCCACTGATTCGAAATGTCCAATGAATTCATATATTACTGCAGAACCACGGTACTTTAACCCTGGGTTCGACGATAGACGAAGCCATGCATCTTTTTTATGCACTTGAAACGGCTTGCCAAGGACAACTCCTCATCCAAGCTGCCGCTGCCGCTAGGCTAAAGAGGATGCATATTGATGATGAAGATGCGAAGTTCTCTGCGAATACTTTGCAAGACCCAGATGTAATGTGAGTGGATGTGTCTTCTTTTGAAGTGGACTGCAACTGAAATGGTTGAGCAGGTACACTGAGTTCAAGCCTGAGTATGACCTTTTGGTTGAAGAGACACGCGGAGCATTTCTTAAATGAGCATATACGACGCACCATACTTGTTTACGACTTTGGGGAAATACAGAACATTCAAGGAAGCACTCTTTCCTTATGTGGGGACTCGGACTCTACGGCTAGCTCAGCCGTGTTTATAAGTAGATCTTGCATAGGCTTGCACCGCCGCCGATCTGCTCTTATCCTCCATCAAAATCAGCCTGGATTTGCAAAGAGGAGGTTCCAGCTCCAGTTACAGGTAACAGGATCGAAAGAGGAAAGTCTGGGAGGGGTCAGTGCATATCTGGCGTTCATTATAGGTAATTCCTGAAAGATTTTGAATGAATTAAGTTTACGTATATTAAAACTTGAAAGTTACTAAGGACTGCATTGAAACTTCTCGACAAGGGTCGCATTAATCCTTCTTTGGAAGACATACCAAGGCGCTTGAAGTGCCAAGAACTCCCACGGATAAAAGAGTCCGAGTCTGTGCTCCAGTGTGCTCCTCAGTGCTCTGGCTCATACAGACGAACAGCCCCATTTATGCGAGACAAAGACTTTTGGAAAATGGATTCTATACTGATTGGCATAATTCAGGCATTTTATCATACTTTATCACCGGGAGTTGTATTCTCCAATACCGACAGATACCAACCAATTGAATAATGCGACAGTGCGGTTCCTGAGTGGACAACAACAATCAGTATATGCCTGCGTGCCTGAGATGATACTATGTAGGCTCGAACCTGCTCGGGCCCTTATATATTATCTATGTATATCTCGCCAAGATGTCAGCCAGGTCAAGATCTGCATCATCAAATTTGTCACCTGGCCACCCGAGCCAGCAATTCGAATAGTATAAAGGCTATACTCCACGCTCAGTGGACAACCTTTCGACGTTGCCGTCAGCAAAGCAACTCTCGCTGCTTTCATGGCCTCAACACTATTCAATCGAAATGCTGATCCTCAGCGACTACTGGAAACGAGCTACCGTGCAGCGAACTCGGCTGTGCAGTTATCGTATAGACAAGTACGCTTCGACAGACTTGGTAGGTCTCATACTCATTTACGTAGTGTGACATATCGTATTGACTGGGATTATCCACATTTTCAGAGGAGCGTGCGATGCCGCCAATTCCCTCCAGCTTGCGACCTGGAAGTAATAGTAATGGAGACTCTAACAACGGGAACCAGGGAGCTTCCCAAATCAACTCTATTACTCAGTCAAATTTCTTCAAGCAATCTGTCCAAGCTGCTTCGGATGTATTCGCAGAACATGCGAAGACTTTAATAAAAGGCCTGGAGGAGATTCAGAAGATACATCCAGTCATCGCAGGTCTGACACCACCTATGAACTATTCACCAGTCACTTGGTTTTGATAAATTGTCATGTTATAGCGGCCGTCGTTGCTTTCAAACTCATAATCAATCTTGATATTAAGCGTCGAGAAAATAACAAGAAAGTGCTCCTGATCAAATATCAAATGCAGAACATGATGAAAGTTCTCCTTCGGTAAGTGTACTATATTTCTTCTTCGAAATCTTGGGTTTCTCACATCATATTAGACTGAAAGATGTAAAGGATCCGGAGCAGAAGGACCCAGATGGAAAATTGCTCAGCGATTCCTTGGGTGATTTAATGAAGGATATCGAGGAGGATATCATTAGGTGTGGTGCTGCATGCGATAACTATTTAAACAAGAGTTTTATCCGTAAGTCGAACCTATATCACAAATATTTTGTCTCGATAAATAATTGGAATGTTACAAGGCAAACTTATTAGCTCTTCAAAGTACGAAAAACTGCTGGCTGAATTCGTGACTAAGTTTGCGGAGCGCAAAAGCGAACTAGATCATCTACTTGTCGTACACATCACCTTGGGCATCAATGCGGCCAACACCAAGCTTGATGATTTGTTGAAGGCCACCGAAGAAATGAAGAAAGCAACTGAAACGGCGCGATTGAATACCGATAATGTGCTAAAATACTTACAAGAGCTTGACACAGATAAAGAGAAGAATTTACGAAGCTACATCAACTGGCATGGTGGACCTGAGGCTTGTATCGCCAACAATGAAACCCTGCGCACGCTGATCTCGGAAGCTGGAGATAAATCTCTCGGGGTAGGAAGGAACTCCCAGAAGTTGCAAGAATTATCAGCAGATGAGCTCGCTAAAGCACGGAAAACGCTTTCACAAGAATTATCCGAAGATATAGAGCTGATAATGGAGAGACATTTGGAGTATTTCAACACCAAACTTGATATCCAGCGACAGCAGATCGATGAGTCCATTCAAGCACAAGGAAGTCGGATCATCAACGTATTTCAATCTGGAGCGTACGAGCAAATTGAGAACTTGGTTTGTAGATTTATCCATATTCGGTATTTGAAAGGTCGCTAAATTTTATCTAGGAATTAAGGACAATTTGGAAAGAAATGGTATCTTATTTCGGTTTATCTCTATCAATACGTAATTTAATGACATTTATCACAGGGATGGAAAGGAAACGTCAAAGCACGAACCCTTGTCTTTGCTCTCCGGGATTATTTTCTTCATCGACCTTCCTCATCAGATAGCAATGGCAAAGCATCAGTAGTCATGAACTCCGACGACCCAGAATCATTGGAATGGGCAAAGGACTATATCGGCATCACCCACCTTCAACCTATAATCGAAGCAATTGACGACGATGCATCGGGTTGGGTCAATGTTAACGAGGTCAATTCGTTCGTCACGGATCGACCTGAATACTGGACGTAAGTCGATATAAACAAAACTACCGTATATTCTCCTTATAGAAACCGGTTATTAGGTTACTACAACGTCTATCATATTGGGCAGTCGGTCTGTTCCCCTGATATTTCGTTTTTATTGATAATCGACCTAACCTGGACTCAGGTTGGCATCTCAACATCTCCGACTACAAGGCCAAAATATATGGTTTCCTGAAAGACATATACACCATTATTCCTCTAGTTCGACCAGTAAATCGGGGCATTTTACATGACTACTTTGATCTTCCAGCGATTTACCGCCTAGAGGCCTTGCTTGGTTGTACAACCCCATTCCCTAAGAATATCCGCGTCACGCCTGAACTTGAAAAGCTCCGTGACACCTTTGCCGTGGAAGAGGAATTCCGAATGCACCATGCTCTTGAACGACTTTCGTATGTCATTGATTCTACCCCAACAATAAATCTGATTACTGGACCTGGACGAATTGAGAAGGTGAGTAGTATATTCAAACGATTTGCTCCTTTTGCTGATACTCTTTATGTCACTCCCAGCATTTGTATACTTTACTGTATCTTCTTATCAAGCATCAGCGCGACGTACTTTACAAAGCAAGAACAGAATATCTGGACGAGAATATAATATATCAATGGAATTCCTCCTTGAATATGATCTTCTCCCTTATTTTCGAAAGAACTGCCGTACTAGAAGGTATAGTCACTACGTATGTTCAAGGATACCCATAGATTTACACACATTCTACAGCCATGTTCAAGCATATGCATCTCGATGCAGGCACAAAGCTTAAACATTACGCTTTCGGCATGGTAAGTCGACTCATTATTCTAATCCTTACCTCAATGCTGAGAATCATTCCAGTTCAGTGAATTTCGTGCAGGTAATGTTCTCAAGTATAATGTCAATAAATTCCTCCAAGTATGGGACGATATGGGTGGCCGAACAGGTCTCCTCATCGAAGAATTTGACTTCAAACCTGTGGTATCCGACTGCAAGACAGATGATTACATGCTTGAATTACCCCCTGCTGTTATGCGTAGGCTTTGGTTCGGCCACTGCTTTATGGAAATCGAAGAGAACAGGTCTAAATATGGATTCATGGAGCTGAATATCACTCAGTTATGCAACTTCTTTGAAGCAAGTGGAACCTTAAAAATAGAAGGCGATACCCATGAGCTATCTGGAATCGCAATAGAGGAACTTCGCTATGGCTATTCAGTATACGAAATCGATATCGTAGTAACACTGCGGGAAGGAATAGACTGGCTTCGACTCACTGGTCATCTTAATCCAGAAACTGGATTCTTCACCGGTAATTGGTGCAACTATGGGACTCGTTTCGATGATACGAAGCCCACGCCTGGAGATGGCACTTCGAAGAATTCCTTGGGACCCTTCAGTTTCTCACGTAACCCTGTGGATTTTCGCCAATTCTACTATAACGAGCAAGATTTCGCTGCGAACCCAGCACTTTCCCGTTGGAAATACGCTTGTGCCGCTGTTTTATCTAATACTCGATTCCGGTTGAATTCCTGGAGCTATATCAAGGAATGGGTTACCGAACGTCGAAGTTTCACAGCCTTGTGGTCTTGTGAGATTCTTGACGACTGGTTCTCAAGGTTCAACGTATCGGATACACCTTTACCGGCCGATGCAAAGGCTACATTATCCGCTCTTCGCAAACGGATTCCTGTCTCATATCAGGAAATATACAGTGATCTCTTCTTACCCACACCCCGGTATAGGTGAGCCGATTCTGATACTTAAAAATTATCTTTTATAATACTTACATATCTCAGCGATTCCATCTGTGACCACTGTGGCCAAGATATCATACAGCTAAGGTTTACATGTATAACATGCGTTCTCGAAGACCATGGGAACCAAGTCGACCTCTGCTTATCTTGTATCAACCAGGACGGGCTTCGTGGACGCGCCGACGACACTAATCTGTTCATGCATGAGCTTTCACACAGCCTTTTATGCACGGAATACGAGTTACATAAATTTGAACTTGCATGGTTAAGGCCTCGAGCGGAACTAATGTCAAAGCTTATCAAAAGCTCCCTGACGGTCGTCCGAGAATTTTCGTTAGCATCGTATGAAGAGATTCTGAAATCTCCTACCAAACTATCCTATGAAAATAAAGCGGTGTTAAATTCCTTGAGGTGTACATCCTGCAATGCTACGGTTTCTCCACCATTTTGGGTATGCATTGTTTGTGGTAAGTACAGTAATATCTTATACGAATCACTATTACTGACTGGATATCCATAGATCCCTTCAACTTCACATGCAACGAGTGTTTCACAGAAACATTTATAAACCGCTTGGGCAGCCCCTTCCAACCGACTAGAGTTACGCCGCACGAAGGGAGGATATTTCCGCGTCATGTATGGATGAGGATATTCGACAGCGCGCCGGTTCAGTCATTTCACCAGGATACTAACGATATGGAGCGTCTGGAAAACAAAATGGTCAAGTTAAATTCTCGCTTGGATACCTTGGAGGATAAATTGAACGGCGTCGTACAGCGCCTTACAACGATAGATACCGTTTCTGAACGGCTCTCATCCATGGAGTCCCTTCTGCAACAGCTGACTTTAATGGCGCTGAATGGCAACGAGGATAGGTCACCTCCTCCGGAACCACCAGTACCTCCGGAACCCCAGACCTATACATTGTATGAAAGTCCAATTGCCGAGCATATGCCATCTCCTCCAGTACCTCCTCCTCCACCCGAGGTTTATGCATTCCATGAAAGCACGACCTCCGAGCCTCCACCACGGTCACCCGAACTTTATGATTTCTATGAGAGCCCGGGGGAGGCTCCTGACCTTGACTAGTAATTAATATTGACAATACTTGGGTTGCCTTCGCTAATCTGTTATACTTTATTGTATTTTTAACTGATATTCTGACCGTGAATTATATCCGCAACTACATACACAGTTACATGTGAACCCTGTTTCTTAACAGCTCGATATCGCACTGGTCACCGAAGTTCGATGAAGCTCTGTAATTATCTGTGATTTGTATGTATCAAATTCTAACGCGAGGACAATACTAGACTGAATTCTTCGAATGTAACCACTGTCTCCATTGACAGCCCTCCTGAAAGGAGTACCCGCATTCCATAAAATCTATTGATCCAATAAAACAAACGCGTACTCGTAACGATTGGACTGAGAACAAAGCGAGTTCGAAGTCTTAGTCGCCAGGTTAAAGGCCCGCCACCCACCCACAGCTTAATATGCCCCCAGTTCCCAAATAGTCGAACCCGCCGAACTTGATCCCGAACTGCCTGCCCCTTCTACCACTCCCACCCACTCTTCCCTCGGTCCCTCTCCAAGACGAAGCTACAAATTCAGCAGTGTCAAGAGTGGCGATGACCCACATCATAGAGTCCGAATGCGAAGACGACAAGACCCTGGCACTGAAAAGGCGGTAACTACAACATTGCAGAATAGACCAGACTGTCAGTGGCTCTTCCTCCACACGCACTCGAGGAGAAAGAGATCCTCCTCCTCAGCGATCACGGAAATAGAGATTTCACAGAACTGTAGCATCTCACCCAGCGTCGGCTTTTCAGCTAGCACAATGCCCGACCTGTCCTGCACATCAACTACCGGGAGCTCCGCGTCCGGCCTCTCCATTACTCGCGGCTTGAGCTCAGCATCCCTCAACACAAGCAAGAACCTATGTCTCCTGGGACACGGGGCACCATGAGAGGGCGGGTCTTCTGAGGTGTCTGCGGGGATGGTACGGGAACCGTGGCTGCATCCCCCCTCGCGGTCTCCACGTTAGCGAATCTACCCATTACAGCCTTTCCAATCCATGGCGCGATGCATGCACTAATAGGGAAACCCTTCCTAGGCGGAGCAGGGCACACCAATGGACGAGTACAAGTCTTAACAGGAGTCCTAAGCGGAGTACTCACCAAATCCGGAATATTCGATTGCTGGACGGATAGGGCCTGTCGCAGCATCGCATCAAGAACAACCATCTTACGTGGAGTCTCCATGCTTACTGCGGTACCCCTGGCGCACTTTTCACACTGCCGTTCGCCTTCACGGCCACCGGGATCCTAAGACCCACGGCTTTGGCTACCCGACGAGGCGGTACAAACTGAATGGTCCCCTTCGATGAACGTCGGGTTGAGGAAGGATAGGCCTACGCCCGAAGACGAGAGGCTACGTTTGCAAAATGCAAGCGAGGAATGTGCTTTTGAGTGACGGACATATTGCCTTTATAGTGCTGTTAAGCGTAAATGCAGATATGACCGTACGAGCGTAAAATAGGAGACAGAGCAACCTTGAAACTCTGACGATGCTGGTGGCCTCCTTTACACCTTCGCCCGCTCGAAATAAGGTTCACGGATTGCAAGCAAGGTTTGCCTCTGAATCACGTGTACTCACGTGCAGGCTCGATTCATTATTATTATTATTCGTCATTTATACAATTATCGGAAAGTACGCAAGTTACCTTTACTCTAGAACGAGACGCGCTTTGGCACAGCGTGACAGACCGCGACCACACGCGTTTTGATCGCGCCAAGGGTTCATGAGTGTCCTCAGGCTAGCAGGATCAGATATGTAGCCGGCTAACTTCGATGGATTCCAAAAGTCAAGCCATATTGATGTAAGTATCTTCTTCGCCTTGAATAATCCCTTAATAATTCATTATGCCCAGCTCAAAGGTCTCTTGTATCTCCCGTTGCTCCTCATCACATGCATTACCCTTCCAGGCATTGTCTGCGAAGAAAATACATTCTGCAAACGACATGAGTAATTTCAAAGTTGGAGTTTGAGAAGTATCGCTCGAAATAAACCTACCGCCGTTATTTTTCACTATTAGTTCTGGCTTTGCTTTCGCTAACCACCATGATATTCGATCGCTATTTCCTTCCTTTTCCGCTCCCTAGGAATCGAGGAGACAGATAATCATTAGCGGATTGGGCTACAATGTGAGACGGATGAAACACTTACCTTCCTAATTTCGGATAAATCCTCCGATTTGAATACATGTATGCCAGAATATGGTGATACCTATATTCAAACAAAAGAATTACGGCTCAGATTGATGCGCCAGCAAGCGGCCAGGTTGGGGCGAAAAATAATCACTTACCAGGGTAAAATATCTTCAAACATTGTGGCCTGGATCCTTGTAAATCGAAATAATTCCACATGGGATACGAAATTCAGATCATGTGCTTTTATGGACTCACAGAATGTATAAGGCGTTCGAGTTCAGCCTCCTGAACAACGTAGTCCTGCTCAGTCGGATATATGCAGCTGTTATTCCCACCATCTTCGAGAGGCTCGGTATCGGATAATGGTTTATTATCTTCATTGGGATGTTTATCATCAAGAAGATTATCGACTTTTTCAGCCATTCTTATCAAGGTTTGCAGGATCTATTGGTAATGTCGCCACCACCGGGATCTGTGACAGTAGGTCTTTGAATATGTCCCAGTCGGTCGTCTCGTCGCTGACCACGTCTTTGAATTCTTCTTGGTTTAGAAACAAAATAACATTCTTGACAGAATCTTCATAATCCATTTGGCTTATGGTGGTGGCGTTGAGACAGAAATGAGACGTTTCCGAAAAAACACATGCAGTGCCTACTGGTCACTGTTTGACCCCCATAAACCACCCGCCGACGTAGATTCATTTAGGGGACGTACTAAATTTTAATAAATTATCTTCCGAGATATAACCTTAAATATCCCTCTAATTTCAACTCCGAGCGGCTGTCCGTCACCCCTTCGATGAATTTAATGTGCATATAACCATAAGGTCTTCTACATAATAAAATAATATCAATGAAATTCAAATACTACGAAAATCAGAAACATTCATATGTTCGTAGTAAGACCCAAATACTTTTAGGTGACAGTGTATATTTCCCTAGCTTGCGAAGATGTCCTAATCATCCTCCGAGTCCGAGTCTGAGTCCGAGTCCTCTATATCCATAGGAATCATAATAATTTCGCCATCCGCCATTTCTACTTCAATCATAGGCACTTTGGACCCCATTCTTGATAATGGTTAACTATCAATTGTCTCGAATGCGGTATCAGATACATGGGCATATATAGATGATTAAACAATCAGTTAATCGATTAATTACTATATAAATTGAATAAACGACTCACCTCCGTTTTTCACTCTAACTCTTGGTTGAGCTGTCATAAGTCTCAATAGAATACGACATTCGAATCCGGCTTCGATTGTCCTCTGAATTAAATATCACATAAGTGAATAAACACGACGGGTGTATGAAGAGACTCACAGAGACAATGTTATCCACGTCTCTCGCGGACATCAATACACGCTTTCCGACTTCATCCGACACCTATAGAAGATAATGGATATCAACAAAGGCCAGCCTTGTGGTCCATATAGTACTAGGAGATAAGTTAAAGCACGTATGGTACTAATATAACCCTCAATAATGTCCGCCGGGCTAAAGAAATCCTGTTTAGGTGCAAAATCTGTTAGAATAATGATTTAATTATAATTGAATTACTAGAGTGACTTACCGGATTTCTACTATTTTCATCGTAAGGGTTGAAATCGCAGGAGTCCAGTTCATCGTATTCATCATCTTCTCCATCGTAATCAGCGCGACAGATCCTCTTGTCTGGTTCGTAGATAGATAGGCCATTTAGATCCTTGGACACGTCGCTGATTACCTCTTCATTCTGCTTTGTTGCTTGAGTCATTTCTGCTGGGTTCCCAACCTCCTCATGAGGAAACACGAAGGCAGCGACGCTAGAAAATCCTCTCCATACCGAGCGAATTGAGTTGGCATAATTGAGTTAGTTAATATGGAACAGTGCGGTTAAGTGGCGGAGCGGAAAAGAGTCTGCGGATAAGGGGTTAAACCCACCGCGCCACAAATACCTGGGTCTGGCTAAACTTTGAACGCTTCGGAGAGAAAAGGGGTTTGTGACCTGATTGAAATGTTGAACAATAGATATATAGGGAGAGGTATGGTTAATAATACAAATGGCGATACACTTATCCTGACTACAGTGGCATACAGATAAATCGTACATGTCGTTTCCTCGCTAACCGTCTCAATATGTAAGGCCAGTTATCGAATACCTTCATACATTTTGAAAAGGGGAGATTTGAACGGAAAAGGATCATCGTCCCCGATAGTAGAAATATTCCTGAATAAAATATCGAAGTTCAGAATATTTAGGAAAAAATGCAGAACGTAATTTGACTCACTCCAACGGTCCAAAAACTTTCAGTCCTCTAACATGGGTATCTTTACCGCTCATATGATTCGCAACGACGACGATTTGGAGAACGTAGGCATGAACGGGTTTGCTATGAGCGAAATCAGCTTTCGAGTCCCAGTTGTGTAGAACATAAAGACGCACTATCCATCACCCTCCTCATTGGGCTCCATATAAACATCAAACAAGAGCCATCCATTAGGCTTCTCGAACGAAACGAGACGGGTGTCCTGCAAGTCACTGAGTCCTGTCCCGGCACGGACGCAGACGGTGGCTGGCGTGTACGAGTCATCGGAAGCGTAGCTTAGGTGCAGGCCGATTTTCTACGAGAAGGAATGGAAAGAAACGCGTTAATCCACGGATGGCTGGAAGAACTGAATACGGTATGCACCTGAATGGCGACTTTCTTTCCGAACTGGATGGTTATGAAGTGCGGTTGAGGTCCATCCGAACTGCAATGAAGCACATCAGAATCTAATTCATATGTCAGATAAAGCTATCTGAGGAACTCACTGCCAAAAGGTCTCCGAATTGTCATCCCTCAGGCACTCAGATCCAAACCCAAACTTGTGCGAACTGACGCTCCATTTCCCCAGGTGACCTATGTCCGGTAGAGGCGTAACCAGTCGTTCAGGACCTGGAAAATACTGGTTGTAAGGATCAACGCGTTGGGAAGCATAGTTGCCGCGGTAAGGCCAGCCAAGTGGAATTGGCTCGGTGGTTTGGACGACGAGGGAGCGGCGATGGGGGATCATGCTTACCGTTGCTTGGAAGCACGTCGCCCATCATATATGCATTCGGGGTGGGATTATGTTCCGCCATTTTTGTGGGTGAATGAGTACAAAGGTTTGTGGTGGAAGGTGCACGTCGATGACTGGGATTGGTGGGCGCGGACGGTTATTTCCTGCTAGGCGCGTCTCTTTGAGGCAAAGAAAGGAGGCTTGATGTGTAATGAGATGACAAGGATATATTAGGAGTTAGGAGAGATAAGTCGCGTGTACGCTGGCGATATGTAGGAAGTTCTCCAAGGGCTCGAAGTACAAACATTTTGCTTCCGCGCAACTGCAATCTTCGCACCGAACAATGACTACCTCAGCACTTATTATGAAGGTATCACGAATACCATATATATAGGTAATGCAGCAAACACTAAGGACATAAACACAGTCTTCCCAACTATATAAATATTATACACTGGCACCAAAATGCAAGGAACCAACAAGCCCGGACTACATCTACATCATCTGCCTTTCATTTCTCTGCATGACGAGGATGATTAGAATATGGACATCAAGCGATAATGAAAATGGACGTACTCAATCCCATCTTAAACCACTTAGGCACCGGTTTACCATTCAAAGACTCTTTGGGCTGTGTGCCAGATGTCTTGCCAGACTTCCCGTCGTTCTTCTGTTGCAATGCATTATCGTCGAACGATGGAGGGGGAGGAAGGTCTTGACCCAATGCCAATATCGAGTCGAGCAGCGGCGCACGGAGTTGAGGGTCTGGAGTAAAAGTCAGTGAAAGTAAGCTATACATTGAGAATTATCCACTCACCGTTCAATGATTCATCGAAGAAGCTAAGCATAAGAACGGAGGATGGTGTAAGTTGAAGATCAAAGAGAGACAGATTCTTCACATCCGGGTCGGAAACCTTTAGCTCTCGTCGTGGTGGCGCTTGATCTGGATACTTTTGAGTACGACGGCTCTACTCGCAAAATTAAAGACACATACATAACACAAATTTAATCGGCTTGACATCGTCCCTTAACGAGTTCCTCACAAACGCATAAACAGACCTAATCTTATCCGTCGAAGGGAATGTTTTCTCGAGCTGCGTTCGATCAGGAAACTTGATGCGTATCCTGGTCTAATTCACCATAGTCAAACAAATGGCAAATATGAGGACATAAGTCAGCTTCATACAGTGGGGTATCTGTCGAGTTTCGCCTTCACTTCGCGACTGCGTATTTGCTGGGTCTTTAGGGGTGCGTTCTGCAGAGCTTGGCGGGCCTTAACTTGGGATTGGTAAAGCGCTTTCAACTCATTTGTGCTGGGCTCGAAGTAGGAATCAGGAAGTTCTATAGAAATAATTAATTGATAGTGCGATATAAAGACTATTTTATATACATGCCTCGTCGGAGAGCGGCGGAGGAGTCCTCGGGCGGGTTCCACACTTTGAAATCAACGACGACGGGTTCGGATGGCCCTGCTTCTTGATTCGTTTCCTCCTGGATCTTCACAAGGTTCTCAGCAGTGGAAGTATCAGCAGCGTTCTGTGGTTGTTCTGTAGACATGGCTGTGGCTGAAAGCAATGCGTAACCGCTGACGCCACCCCAAGGAAGCCAAAGGCGTGACCGTCGATCAACTCTTTCCTCTGCTTTCTACAGCCAACAACATGTCCCACAACCACGGAGACCATTGTCACGACGAGCACCACGACCATGACCACGTCGCGGATACCGGTGGCAATGCAGACACCTTGTATCAATACATCGATCAGCCAAATGTTCGCATTTTGAACGCAGTTGCGGACAAGAATATTTTGAAGCCGTGGAATCAGAGGTTGGATGAGGAGGTGGTATGTGTATTTATTAGACTCTACGATTAATCGCTGAGCATACTAGTTCGTTGAATCAGATGCGGATGATCAGTTGTATGTCTTTCACGCTCAAGCGAGCTGTGGATTTTGAAGATATCCTCGCATTCTAGGATCATTCGCATTCCATTCACCGGCAGTGTCAAGATCCGTTCAATCCTCATAAAAGCCGGCCCAGGAGACCAAACACCAAGCAATGTGGCTGTTGTCAGTATTGTCCTCCTTATGTCCGCCAGCATATACTAACACCCAACCCTTCAAACACGATCAGTTCCCTAACTTTGATATCCTTGATTTCGACGAAATATCCAATTCGAAACCCATCCAAGAATTCTCCATTCCTCAGAACAGAGATGTCGGAGAATATGCGGTGAAGTAGGTCTTTCCCCTCTTTCTCGGATTTCACGCTCCATACTCATCGTCATCTGCCTATAGACCTGCCAAATTCTCTAATGTTTCCTCAGTAACCCTCTTCTTCCCTGCTTCCCAAGGCGCAAACACTGTCCGAATCTACTACATCGGTTTCCTGGGTGTATTCTCTCATCATACGAGGGAAGCACCAAAAAATATCGTGTACGAGGCGCAGGCGAATCCGGCGGACCATCCCAAGGTCCCTGGAACAGGCATGTTTGGAACGAGTTCTTTGGGCGGAGGAGGTGGTGGTGCATTTTGAGCAAGAAGGTCAACCGTGACCAGGTTGTGCCATGAACTATAATATTAAGTTACCTGATACCTGTTGAATGCATTTGAAGTAAATAATCCGACTCATTGTAAACACATATGATAAAGCTGCTCTAAATCGTTTCTTCGAGGTATGTGGGCGAAACGGTTTATCCAGATTAGTCACGGGAAATACACGTGACGTCCAGTTTGGGACAGCGCCCCGCGAGTACCTACTATTGTCAGGGAGATTCACCACGTCTCCTATGCTCCTTCATATTCTCATCCCTCATTGAACATATCTACTATGACTATATCACGCGAAAACTCAGGTCGAGCATCTTCGGGTTCTCTGGTGCGTCTTCTTCAGGACCAAGTGTCAAGGTGGCGCCGTCTACTAACCCAATTCATCCATTCAGGCTTCTAACCGTTCTTCCTACAAAAGAATTCACATGAATATACCTGAACCTGTTGTGGAGTCATGGAAGTCGTCTTTTGCGTCGACGAGTAAACCCGGCGGGTTCCACGATTTGAAGCATTTTGTCGTACGATTGCAGGCAACCTGTCGAACACAGTACGTCCTGTATTCCCCCTTTCTCAAATCTTGCAAGTTCATTGAAACAATTCTAACGTATTTCTTCTTTACAGCCTTTCTAAGCAACACTCTACATCTCCTCAACTAACTCTCACCCGCTACGCTCGCGCCGAGGCAGCTGTACGGGAGGCTTTAGCCCAATGTGAGAAAGAACCGACACCGCTCGAGTTGCAGGTCCGCGAAATGGAGCGAGGCTTGCGTGTATGGGAAGCTCGTGTTGCGCGGGGACATGAACGGGTCAAGAAATCCGAGGAGGCGCTGCACGCTATGCGAGACGAGGAGAAAATCAACGTCAATGTTGGATTCTCCGCGCGTGTTGATGTCTGGAATGATGAGGAGTCTAGGCGTAGTCTGACGGAAATGCAGAAGGAGAAGTGGATGGGGATGAAGGAGAGAGATGAGGCTATGGAGATGGTAGGGAAGATTAAGGAGTTGATAATAGCGTTGAATAAGGAGATTAAGGCCGGGTCGAAAAGGTCTTCACTAGCGACATTATCAGGCTCAGGTTCTACCCTCCCTTCTTCCTCCCCAAGGATAGAACCGCATAACTTGCATCCAGACGGGTCTGACCCAACAACCAAGGCTGTTTCGAAGAAAGTATCTACTCTCTTCTCAGGACGTATACCTCCACCATACCTGAACGTGCTTCCGCGCTCTCGAAGAAGCGTCGAACCACTACGTCTCCCACAGCAACACCGCGAACGCGAACGAGCATCGTTAGAAATCAAGAGTGTCCCATCTACACCATCGACGCCTGCGCCTTACACACCGAAAACGAGCACAAGCGCAAGCATACGCACGGGCACAAGCATAAGTAGCCATAACGATAACGACGATGAATATGGAGCGGTCGTGATCCACGCCTCGAAAAAGACAGTGGAGGACTATCTCGCCGAAATGGAAGCTGGAGCTGGCCGGGACCGCCGATTAGGCCATGTCAGGTTGCCAAGCTATGTTGGGACCCTTCTCGACGAGTTTAGCCTAGACAGGATTGGGTCGTCTTCGCTGGAGTTGGAACGGATCCCGGAGGTGTTACAACCTACACCTGTATCGGGTTCAAATCACGACGATAGTAACCACAACTTCCTCCATCCAGAAACTCCTACAAAGAATTCTCGCGCTCACAAGCTCCTACGTCGTTCTAGAAGCAATCTTTCCCGCGTCAAAGAAAACCTGGATCCTGCGTCTCCCCAATCCACCCAATCCACTCCGCGCCCACACCCACACCCATCCGAACCCATCACTCCCCGCAAAAAGGACAGAGACCCCGACCGCACTCCTAGCCGTACGAGTGTGATTATGGAAGAAGAACCCGTTACTCCGCGGAAGAAACACGCAAGCATGATGGGTGATATGATGCGCAACGTGCGGAGGAGTGTCAAGAAGGTCTCGTCGAAATTGACTATTGATGGGTAAAAACAAACAAATGAACCAATAACAGCTTCTTCAATATCCCGCCGTGTCTTGGAAAATTGTTGTAACAACCTAACAAACACATGCATTTCAGTCCTCACCTGCGGCGAACTTCAAATTCCTGCGGTGTCGGTATCAAGACACATCCCCACCATGCTTTCATTCATTTGAGCATCATTGCTTTATTGTAACTATGTGGCATTATTATTGGTCTTTTACAGCATGCACTATTAACAATTAGGTTTTATATGATTCCTTCTATTTGCAGATTTTCAGGACTTTTTACAGATAAACCTTTGTAGTTTATATCCATCGAACATTTTCATTGCATGTACATATTGTATCCCCAGGCAGTCAAATGACAATTTACATTGTACAGAGATATTCAGGATTATGATCTGACTTGTACGAGGGCGTGAAGAAAGAGCCATAAAAATCGTTAAGTAATGTCAGCCTGATACTATTACTAGTACTTGACATTGGGCACCGATTGATATTGCGACATGCTTCGAAACTAATGAACGTAAAACAGAAAGATAGAATAAAATAAATCCAGGACAGTCCAAGGATAAAAACTGATGAACATCAATGAATTTTGCAATGTGCCTTTAAATAGTGAATGTGCCACTAAGACGGATATCCCTAGAAGAAGCTCCAACAAAAACATTATAAATGCTAGATGGTTGTACCCAGCTCTGGGCGGGAGTGCTCCAAATGCTAAAAGTATAGCAGTCAACATCTAGGAATAAACAGAAAGAAAAAACACACACCTCAAATCCCTCTTATTAAGGCTTAAGGTAACACTCGCACTGGCACCCTTCGCCAAAATAACCTCCTCGAATCCTCTCAATACCTTTGGAGGTTCTCCTGTCCCCGAGGGGAAACCGAT
>KN837088.1:1413675-1433254 GCA_000827215.1 Sphaerobolus stellatus SS14
TTGTGCATAAACAGCGAAACATACCAAATTAAAAATCCGTCGTAATCAGGTATTAAATCTAATAAATCGTGGTGGCACTGTGAGGCCGAAAGGATGGAAGTAACATGGTCGTCGATAGAAGGTGGACCACTGGGAGGAGCTGTAAAATACCCCAAAGATATTGGTGGTAAGCTTGGGAAAGACTTCTTCTGTACCGCAGCCTTGATTCCCTCTGTGACTATTGTTGAAGAATTTGGATTGATGACCAGGAACCTGAGTGAACTTCCGAGTGACATTTGCGTTATCTGGGAGGCTGAGGAAAGGATAAGGAGATGAGTGTGAGAAAAAAATAACGCACAGATGTGCAGCAAAGACAAAATCTAATTTTTCTCCCCATGTGATGATCGGCAGTCTCGACCTAGAGATAGCCGAATCAAGAACGACGACGATTGTACGCGCTGGGACTGATTCGGTCTCGTTAAAAAAAATGCCCACTGCTCAAAGACGTTAGCGGTGCTGCCACGTTTCACAAAAATGCTGCCTTCTAGCCGATTTGAACGACTGACCTCGTCATTACTAGTGACGCGCTCTACCAACTGAGCTAAGAAGGCACACACAAAACGCTTTTCTTCAGTGTCCTAGGACTGTTAATGTCGTTGATTTCTTCCCGGTCGATCAATGTTGCATTGTTCAATTATCCCAGCATCGTTGAGTAACATGTCCCAAATAGCCTATATCATTCTCCTAGTCTTTATAAGGTAAATGATCCTTGTTTAGACCTAATGAATAATCTGAAAAACTGACCTGTAATTATGTAAATATTCAATAAGTTATTCGCTATCAGAACACACTCATAAGATGAAAAGTGTCCTTTACCTTTGACTTCAAATAATTATTCAAAAAGGTGTTTAGTGAGATATACACATCGTGTAATTGCTTCAACTCTGGCTCAGTTGAAGCTTCTCAGGTCGTCAGCAGCCACCGCGGCAAAATTGATCATCCAGAACTACCATCCCGAACCGCGCTTACGCAAACATCTTTAGAAAAGCTCCGCTTCGGCAAGAAAGTTAAGATTTGGAGGTTAGGTAGATGGATATAAATCTAAGTAATAGCACCTCCGCAAACTCCGCATCGCTGATAACATCTCCCCAGCAAAACCATCTCGATCCTCCTCCATCAACTCTTTCTTTCGCCTCTGAAAAGAGGAAGTCTTCCGATAAAAAGAAACATTCCCCAAGTTGTCCGACGGCGTTTCGGCAACATCTTGGAACCGGCCATATCATCCATCCCCTACTTTTACGAGCTTCTCGAATTCGAGTGAATTATGTGCAGCGGCGTCTTAAGACTAAGGGCAAGCCCGAGGAATACTTGCTTATGGGGGTGACTGACAAGAATACTGAACGAAAGTCGCTTGTGGCTTTTCAACGCATTTCTGAAAGAGGAGGTCCTATAATCGACGGAGGTATGACTTTGTGTAATCATATTCATTATCTTGTTAACAATCATTTAGATCGACGCGAGGATTCCTTCTCGCGGATGTACTACAAGTTTTCACATGCGGTACAGAGAAATCTCTCGACCTCCTGTTCCCAGTCATCTCCTCCGGAAACTTGAATTTGGGACGGATTCGCAATTCACACGCCAGGAAGCCGTTGTCATTGCGAATACATACGCCAAGTTGACAGGGACGTATTCCCTCACGGCTATGAAACCCTGGATTACTGCAAAACACTCTTCGAGTGCTTCAAACGAAATGCTTCTGGCAAGTTCAGCGATATACTCTGTGCGCCGGAAAAGATGATTCAGGGAACAAAGCGTGATCTCTTAACGTTAAATCGCGAGGAAATTACGGAGCTCCTGGATAGGTCTCTGGAGGAAGTTCGGATTTCTTTACTGGAGGAAAAGACTGCGGCTGTCCTTGAAGCTCGATCAAAACGCCTTAAGAGCTTTCTAAGGGGAAGAAGGATACGAGCGAACGTCAACGTAGCCTTTTTGATTCCATGGTATCGGCGTTTTAGATGGTAAGTTCACTATTCTCAATCAGTATCTCTCTCTCATACCAAAGATTTAGTTCACAGGGACTTATCTTGATTATAATACCTATACTATGGAATAGGGGGATGGGGCGTACTTGCTGTAGAGTCCAAAAAAGTAGCGACTGATACCGAAGATGCTTATTGTGGATCTAGTTCAGCTTATCATCTTTATTGATATAATTAGACGTTACCGAGTTTAATGAGAACTGTGTGTTACTTTGAGGGGAGTGAGAGGACGACGGTCAGTGGACAACATGCCTCTTTACTTGTGGATGCGGATATCGGGAGTGGGATACTTCGTTCTCTCGAAGGTATGTCATTAAGCAGCCTTCATCCTAATAGATCGTCGATGTCTCTTAGAGGGTTAACGAAATGGATGGTGTTGATATGGAAGGCTGAGTGAGACCAATGAAGCCTCAAATTCGTCGGGCGAGTAATGCTCTGGACTGTCGCGATAGTCAGACATTGCAGAATAAAAATATAAACTCGCACAATTGAGAACGACGATAGAATTGGGATATACAATATTTTCCTACACGAGCGAATCCTGCGGTGTACATGCATGCATAGGTGAATGAATGAATAAGTAAGTTGTGAATAATGTTATAAAACGGGATAAAACAACCCAATAAATAACGGTACACTTTAGATCCTTTCGGCGACCGTCACGCTTAAACATCCTCCTTCCACCCTGCTCAGTACGCAGGATCCCAAACACTTTCGGGTCCAGCCTCCTTCGACGCCTCTGACGGTTCGTATTGTGCCCGCAATACATTGAGTTTGCTTACGAAGTCGTCCATTCCGATGTAGGCTCCGCACATCCTTCGTTCACCTGTGAAGGCTGAGCGGCCATGTAGAACGCGTTGGTTATCAATCGCTGAGGAACGTAGCGTCAATTATTATATTCTCGATAAAATAAATCATACGAGATGCTTACCAACAACAGTCCCTGGAGATAATTGTACCCAATATTCAGAATCGGGGCTGCTCAATGCCTTATTCCATTTCCTCAAAGCGTTGTACCACTTCTCTACCATCCCTGGCGCCAGATGATTCATAATACTTCTATCGTCATTGTTGTACCTCACTTTGATGAGCTCCCGAGTAATCTTATCGTGGTTTAGGATAGGATACCCGACTTTCGGCTTGGGATGATATAGGTATTGAAGAGTGTTGGGTGAGTCGGCAGAGGAGCCTGCGGAGTGTGCGGGAATCGGCACGTTTGACAGAGTGGCGTATACTTCGGGATCGAGGGTAGAAAGAAGGGATGCTACATAGAAGCCATCGACCAATACAGTTTGACCACCGCTGCCTTGGGTATGGGAGAGGAGGTGGAAGAGTTGTAGGCCGCAGGGGTCGGTCTAAAGAGTATATCAGATATCAATGATGATGTCATGAATTTTATTAGCATACAAAATAGGTTGTATCGGTGTGCGCTTTCAATGCAATGTTGGTATATGCGGTGTCACCATGCTTCAAGTCGGCTGTAAAGTCCCAGAAACCACCATCTGCATGAATAATATTAGAATAGATGCAAGGTAGCAATATATTAGCCGATTCGGTAAACTTACACTGTGTTTCCCGAATATTACCTATCCGCCGTGAAAGCTTCTCTGTTTCTTCGGGTGTTACAGGAACACCTGTGACGAAGCAGAACCCAAAGCGATCCTGAAACAATCGATCCCCTTGTGTTAAAGATACCCACATAGCTGCTTAATCGGAACTATCACTTACAATCTTGTCTAACCACTTGTACAACCCGAGATCGGTGCTCATCACCTCTTCGAACTGTACAGTAGGCGGGTCTTGCTGGATCCGAGAACCCCAAAAGACCTTCCTATACGCCGACAGTTAGGAAGATATATACCCCTGCATGACAAACGCAGGACATACTCATGTGGTTCCGCCGTTGGAGCCGGCGGATCGATGTCTTTTTCTACAATAGGAGGGTCATAAGAATTCCGCTTTAGCCATGACCAAGGGTAGACCGATTTGTGAGGTCTTGGGCCAGGCCAGATGATTTCAAGGCCAGCCTCTGTTGAGCTTACTTGAGATGGTTGAATCGATTCGGGGATCTGTAGCAATTGAAAGCCAGAGAATCAGCCAAAGCCTTGTGATTCAGCAATACGCGCTCACCTCGAATGTATCGACCAGACGTTGCTTCGTAATAGGATGAAAACATTCGGAGCATCGACAGTGGTCCCGTAGCCAAATGTTATGACTGATATGCGCGCATAGACGATCAGATTCGCATAGATTATCGAATGGGAAAAAGACACGCACTATCTTGCCCATAAATGCGTATTCCATCCCACAGCAACACGTTTTTCGTTGAAGTTGGCCTGCGGTAACAACGCAACATTCTCTGCGGCCGTCTCCTGCTCTGCTCTGGTCGCCTCCAGCTCCTGTTTTCCCTTTAACCTGGCATGACTTGACGGCGGATTCGTTGGTAGTGGGTTAGGAGTGTACGATAATTGACCTGATTGTTCTGGAATTTGACGAGGGACCTGTGCCCGTGCTGTCGCCACTGCAGATGCAAAGCGTTGGGCAGCCTTCGACGACTTGAACGAAAATAAGCGTGTCAAAGGCACGACATTGGTTCTCTAAATGAATTGTATATTAAATAACCGAGGTCACATAATGAATTGGAAATTCGAGTAATAAACGTACATGCAAATGTCGAGGTCTGAGACCTTTAAAAATGTGAATTGTCTGCTGGCCTGAGAGGCGAGGGAGAGGCATAGAAGGCGACAAAACGTATTGCTAGGAGAAGTGAGAGTTGAGCCAAATTATCGCTGGCGCTTGTATCGCCCTGAAAGGCGGTAAAAGCCGATGACTAATTTGGAACGCGTCGCGTCTAAAAGCACGTGACTTGTGCTTGCCTTTCGCGTCCATCGTTCATGGCGGCGACGAAAGCTCCTCCTTCACCATGGAAAGGGAAAGGAAAAGAGGATGTTGATGTAGCAGAGATCAATTCTGTTATAACGTATAGACATTTGTTATCGGCCGGGCTGGGTGTACGGTGAGTGATCATGTATTTTAGTGAAGCCAGTTGTATTTACGATCGATGGATTCCTTAGAAACCCCTTGAGAGTTTGTGGGCTAACGGATATGGATGCGTTTTATGCGGCATGTGAGATGAATAGACTACGTTCCGATCCGGGTGAGCCGAGGACCGTAATTCTTCTAGTTATCTTAGTTCATGATGTACCACTTCCAGAGATGCCTCTCGTCGTTCGGCAATGGGATGCCCTTATCGCTGTCAATTATCCAGCAAGGAAGTTCGGAATTACGCGTATGGAAAGGATAGCAACTGCTTTAGAACGGTGTCCGCACCTTCAAGTCGTCCACGTTGCCGTGTTTGACCCTTCAGAGCCCGATGCAAAACCAACCTATACTGATAGCCCAAACAGCAAAACGCACAAAGTCTCGTTGGATTATTATAGGAAGGAGAGCAAGAAGATTATGGAAGTCTTCAAGGAGATGCTTCCAGGCGCCGAAATCGGTGAGTGCTGCGAGCACTGTTACGAATCGTACTCATATTTAATAGAACGTGCTTCTATCGATGAAGGTATTCGAATTCTGGCATCCATCGATTATCTTTAAGCCATCTTCTAGCATTCATCGATCTGACGGAACCCGTTCGGGACTATATTCTTACACACCTTCCGCATCTCACCACCCCACCCCCTGAAGGTCTAGACACACCTCTTCCCCCGCCCCCTCAAGAAGGATTGCCCCTTCCTTATCCTGCATCTCGGAACTCGATAGAAGGGTCCAACAATATCTGGACAGGCCTTGGGAACGTTGTCCCTGTGTCAGGGAAGCGGCCACCAGATCCTACGCCGGCCGAGAAAAAGGAAAAGGAAGAAGGCGACCAGTCCAGCCCATCAAAGAAGAAAATTATGACCACTCCTAAGAAACCATCGCGCTCAACTGATGGTAATTTACCTATACTCGACCAAGAGCAGGACGTTGGGCCAAGCGGGCGATCCCGTTCTGCAGAGCTTGAAGACACCTTCGAGGGAAAGGAGGAAGAGCTCCCTTCAACTCAAGATGACGACGATGCTCCTGAGGTTGAAATAGATCAGATCGAGACTATCATGGATGGTACAGATTCACCAGTCACTTGGCATGATATTGCCTTATCTATCGCTGCCTCGATGATGTTGAGGATGAGGGATGAAGTGAAAAATAGACTTGGTTATACCACATCTGCTGTGAGAAAATTAAACTCTGAAAAGGGGTTACGAATACTGAAGGGATTGCTAGGGGATTGCTAGGAATAAGTTTTTGGCCAAGGTTGGAGGTTCATTGTTTACTCAAACCGATTACTTACCAACAAACAGTTAATAGCGTCATATAAGAAACGTGATAGCCAGGTATCCTTGATTTCATGGGTGGTATAGAACCAATGCATTAATTACCTTTTTCGTTTGTAGTCAATCCTCCGAAACACAGCCATCCCAAATTACCTTCAGTCTCTTCCCTTTCAAAAGGTAAAAATTCTCTCCATCTCTTTCTCTCTGAATTTTATTCTCATACATGTGTCGCCCAACATAGATACGTTTTCTAGGTGGCAAGCTCGGTAAAGCCATAGCAGGAGAATACGAAGCACAAACAGTCGGTGATCTCTTGTAAGTCACGGACACTTCGCATCTTTGGATGTCCGTTCACCTTGTTACTTATGCAGGGGTATCACCATTGGTATGTCCACCGTCATCGCTTCCTCTCACATCATCAATCCACTCATCATTCAATTTTCCAGAGGAGATGCAACGCAAATTTGGCGAGAGCAGCATCTGGGTTTGGGAAATACTCAGGTCCGACTTTTTTTTTATGTTCTCGGCTGTAAAAGATAGCCGCTTACCCTGCGTATCAATTTGTCCAGAGGAATTGATCGGTCAGAAGGTATTATCAATTTAGATCCGAACACCTCATTTAGCTCGTGTCTGAAAATACTTGCATCTAGTGAAAGAGAAACCACCCATTCCGAAGAGTATGGGTGCGTCAAAGAATCTCCAGCAACCGGTCACCCATCCTGCGGAAGGTGCACATTGGCTGCGAATTTTGGCTGGTGAATTGGCCTACAGGTTAAGAGAAGCTAGGGATGAAAATCCTACCTTATGGCCCAAGACACTGGGCTTGCATATTTCTGAAGGTTTATTGATTTAAATTTCGTCGGTTAATGAACGAGATCTGATCCTTTGTATTTCTAGCATGGTCTGTTTCCAAGTCGAGACAATGCCCCTTTCCTTTCTCCCGCAATCCCAACATAGACTATATCTGCAAAATTGGCGAAAAGCTATGGACGGAACTTGTGGGCACAGCTGCAGACTTTGAGAAAAACAAGGCAAGTGGCCGAGTGACGACTATGAAGATCACCCATGTTTCCCTCGGATTTTCTGGGGTAGAAGTCATGGCAGCTGGACAACAAAGTATCGAAGGTTTTTTTGCGACTGGAAAACCCGGATCAAGTAGTAAACGCAGTGCAGAGGACGTTGAGACTCAAGGAACTTTACCAGGACAACCTCGTAAAAGGCGAATCGTTGATGCCGGGGAAACCTTGCAGGGTGCCTCCTCCTCCGCCACATTAGAAGTTTCCTTACGCTGTGACAGATGCTCGAAGACAATTCGCAAGTCTATCCAGGAAGAAGTTGACCGGCATGCTGTTCTGGAGACGTTGAAATTAGAGCACGACGACTTCCATTTTGCCAAAGATCTGGCAAAAGAAGATGGGGGATCGTCCAGTATTGGCTCTAGTTCAACCGGCACAGCATCCAAAAAGAAACATAAATCCTCCGGTAAAGGCAAATCAGAACCCAAGGGAATTGCTAAATTCTTCATGCCAGTATCTTCGAAATCGTCCAAGCGATGATGCACATCACAGGACGTCATTTTTTGTTTGTTTGTTTTGTTCCATAAATTATTCGAGATTTTCACATGTACTGTATTCGTCATGTAATTACTACATGTATCGCTACATTTATTAGTTGCCAATGGCTGACATGTACCGGGAGCGGCGACGGAGGTATTTTGGTGCATCACGGCCGATTGATACGACCGCCTTCTCTTGACTACCTCCTCGCCCCGCCAAATACTCACAGCCTGTAGCCAATCTTATCTCTACCACTTGCTTACGACTAGGTAATCCTTGGTATGGCGATATGAACAAGCAGGCTCGACTCATATCCTGGTGGTCTTACCCTTCCTGCATATCTCGTAGTATCGCGATTTCGAACCGTCTCTATGGCTCTCTTCCCTTGCTCGCACGAACTCATTGGTAGCAGCTCTCCTATCTTTACCCCATCTTTGAAAGCTTAATACAAGGCTATGCTGTATGCCATTCTGGCCCAAATCAAGACGTGCCAACAAACTATATATGAAAACATACTGGCATTCCAGCTCTGACGCTAGCCGATGATCGCTTGCTCCGATACATGCGTAGAAGACTAATTCTGTCAACATTTCATCATTAAAATCTCATTAAGAGAGATCCAGTGTCCTTCCTTGTCACACGTCGAACCGTGGCGGAACGTTAGGCCAGACCCTTTGCTTCTTCATCCAACGTGCTGGACACCTTATCATATTTGTTTCAAAGTAATATTTCCTTCTTCTGTTCTTGCCGTTGCCTTGGTCGCTTTAGTCGACCTTTTCTTTCTCATTCGTCTTCGTTCTCCGCTTCCCTTTACTACTCTTACTCTTCGTTTTATTCCTTTCTTCTTCTTCCAGAAGCGGCTGGTTATCTCGGTCTTTCTCCCAGTTCGTCTGTGTAGAGTATCTGTGCGGCGATCCTCAGGCCCTTTTCTTCTGGGTTTTGCAAAGCTAGACGTTGGCGTCGCGTGCATTCCTCTGCCATGGCGTCCTTCCACTTTAGTAACGAACAGGTCAACGGTGCTACGGTGCGTAATCGAACTATCTTTCGCGTATACTCTTTAACGCGTCTTTCGAGTAGATAATTGCAATTGTCTCAATCTTCGCGATGCTATGTCTTTCCCTCACGCTGCTTCACATGTTCTTGGCTTTGGTTGTTCCACCCTATTCCAACCGTCTATCCAGCACACAAGAACGGAATTTCATCACCAGTTCACTAGGCTTATACATCATTTGCCTACTTCTGAGCAATTTCATTAGTGCTCTTGGTGGACTTATGGAATTTCAGTGGACGGGTCCTCGAGCCATCACGGAAGGGCCTCTATGCACCATGCAGGGTGAGTTGAGACAATTTGAGCACTGCAACGTGCATCCTAACCCTGAATGCTGTCCAGCCATTCTCTTGCAAATAGGAAATAACGCCGCAGCACTGTGGTTAGGCATCATTTCTATTTCTGCATTGCGAACATTTGTATTGAAGGCGCGGCCGTGGCGAAAGCTTGTCATACTGCCTTTGATTATTTCACTATGGATATTTATGATTTCATTTGGTGAGACTAAAGCAGCGTGATGGGGTTGAAATCGTGCTAACTGGCGAACGTACAGATTCTGCTGCTTCGACGATATTTAACCAGAACCCCAAGAGGTTCTACTACGGCGCTGCCGGCCTATGGTGCTGGATTACTCCCACATTTCGTGCCCAGCGAATTTTCACGCAATATGTATGGGTATGTGGTGTTTCATTCGATTCGTCTTTGCTGTTCTTGTCATTGATAACTGTTACGTAGATGTGGATATGGTCTTCAATCAGCGCGTTATGTTTTCTCTTTGTATTTTTAGCTGTACGCGGCAACATAATCGTGAAAAAAGATACCTCTAGCCAGATGATGAGGTGGCAGAGCAAGTCTTTCGAGTCTTATGCGGTTGGGGGTACGGAGGAGATGTATGGAATGTTGGTTGGGCGAGTTGGGAAGACTATGGCATGGTATGTATTGCCAGTGCATCATTTGGCTTCTTGAGGATTAATCGAGATTTGAATGCTAGGTTGCCTGTTGTGTATATCACACTTACGCTGCCCATTGGCGTGATCCGGGTTCTCGCCTCGTTTAACTTTGCAATCCCGGTATCTACATTCACTATCGCAGCTGTCGTATATCTTCTCCTAGGTAGGTCCCCCACATCCTCGCAAAGAGTCATTCTGACCATAATTCCTTACACAGGAATCGCGAACCCCCTCATATACTTCGCCATCCGCCACTCCCTGCAGCACTCGACTCCCGAGATCACAGGCACCTCTGAATCCACCCTCCGCGAGAGTTACGCCCAGCGCAGCAAATCTCCCACGGAAAGCTTCAGTACACCCCCCGAGCGACGCCCTTCCGTCCCAGCCCCGTCCTCTCCCTCCTCATTTTCCACATCTTCGACCGCTCCCACACGCACGCTCCCCCCTCGCCCTGCGCTGCCCTTCCCAACTTCGCCGCTTTCAACGCGTGACCATAGAGACCGATCGAAAACGCTTTCCGTTATTGCTGTTCGGTCAAGGCCTCTTCCTAAGACGCCTGCGCCTTCTCGTCCGCTGAGAAGCCCTAACGCGGATTCCGCTACGAGCAGTTCGAGCATTGTCACCGCTGCGGGAGCATATGACCGACTTTCGCCTGTGGCCGAGGCGGCGTCATCTTCAACGGCACTAGCAGCTCCTCCGCGCGTCGCCACACCCGTGATCGTCCTCCCCCCCGCCGCTTCTCTCCCCAGCGGATTTTCCTCCCCCGCACCGAACGCAGTCCCTTCATTCCAGCTCGAGAAGCTCACCTACAGCCCTCGACTCGGACCAACCCCTCCTCCCAAAGATCGAGTGGTGGGACAAGACGACTCAGGCTCGGAATCCTCTGTGTCGATCTACTCGCACCTCAGCCTCAAGTCCTCGGCCATGAAGGATGTTGCTGTGGATCCCACCTCGGCACCGCCTCTCCCGACGGGCCCGCCGCCCCCGCCCCGCAAGGGCAGGAAAGCGCGGCGCCAGCCTATCCCCAGCATGCCCGTGGACGTGGACGAGTCGGACCAGGGCTCGATCACCGAGCAGCGTTCCAAAGCGTCTAAAGCAGAAGGAAAACAGGCCTCGGAGGGAGGCGGGAAACCAGAGGCAGAAGGAGGAGCACAAGCCACGATTCCGCCAGCCCCGGATAGCGGGAACTCGATGCGCACGTTCTGGGCTGCGTATGAGGGCTCGTCGGGCCTGCCGTTGACGCCGACTATGCATATGCCTATGCCTATGATGCCTCTCCCCGCCGCCTCTGCTGCAGATGCCCAACCGCAGACCGTCTCGAATTCTCTGCATCGGGACACGTTACATAAATTCTACGCTACGTACGCAGATCCCGACGCGGAGAGCCCCGACGTGCCGGAATTCGACTTTTCGCAGGCCATACAGTATCAGCGGCCGGCGATCTCAACGGCGTCGGCGATGCATTCGCCCGTGGTGATGCACTCGACGGTGCATTCGCCGACGCTTACGGAAAAGACGATCACCTCGCCGGGGGTGCGGTCCATTGCGTATTTTAGTGCGGTGGGGCTTGGAGGACATGGACAGGGGCTTCATGGGCGCGGGAGGTCGGATTCGAGTGTGAGGGGAGGAGGACACGGGCACGGAAGGTCGGATTCAAATGTAACAGGCGGAGGAGGACACGGGAGGACAGGTTCCGCGGGGAGCAGTGCGATCACGTCTATCAAGAGTTCGCCTTCAGGCTCGGGCTACTCCACCCGCACCCAGGCTCGTGGACGAGACGACTCGCACATTTCCCGGTCCTCCTCTCTCCGGAAGACTGACCACCGCCGTTCGAAGAGCTACACGCCAGGCATGCCCATCATGCGCAGCCCGACGCCGCCTGCGGCTTTTGCGCTCACGCCGCCTGTGTCGAGGGCGCCGTCGAGCACGGGCACTGCGGTGAGTGCGAGGTCATTGCGCATTCCTGTCGCGTCGGGGCATAAGAGGACGTTGACGCCGACGAGGGTCCCCCCTGGGCCGGGGTATCTTTGAGTTTGCGATTTATGGACATGTAATGTTTTTTGGTTGTTGGACATTGTTTAATAAAACCTATCATTATCATTATCATTTTTTGTATTATAATCTCGAATTGCATGAGCACAATGTGAATTTTAATTCCGTTAATGGATATGGATATGATGTGTATTACTTATGTAAGGCTTGTAGATACGGAATGAACGAATGAATCATGCTTGTGGTTGCGCCTCCGCCTCAATGCTCTTAAGAATATACCCTTCCAGCCCCCCACAAACCCACAACTCCTGCACACTATTCCCCACCTTCCCCACCTTATACACCTTCTCCCCTCCATCCCCAGTCACCACCTTCACCTCCCCCCGCCCCATATCCACCCGCACCTCCCACCCCGGGCGCACCGTCATCTCCCCGTCCTTCCCACCCTTACCCCTCTCTCCGCCTAAGGCAAACTCAGAGGTGAGGTCCGCAAGCAACTCCGGGCACTCGATGCACACGAGCCCGTTGTTGATCGCGTTGCGCTTGAAGATGTCGCCGAACGAGCCGGCGAGGACGAGCGGGATCCCTGCGGCTTTTATGGCGGTCGCGGCTTGCTCGCGCGAGGAGCCGGTGCCGAAGTTGTACCCCGATACGAGGACGACGCCGCTCTTCGTCTCTGGTCCTTTGGGCTGTGCGTTTTGGGAGGAGACAATGGACGCGACGGTGCGCGCGAAGGCGGGGTCGTAGTTCTCCATGACGACCTCCCCTTGGCGCTGCAGCGTGATGTCGTCTTGGTACGTGTATTTCCCGGGGTAGATCGCGTCTGTGTTCAGGTTATCCTGCGGCGCGAAGAGGAGGGGCCCGGTGAACGTCCCAGGGAAGCCGGGGGTTAAAGGCTCCTCGAGTGCCTCGCCTGCCGCAGCGGACTTTGCAGAAATGGAATCAACGATGGAGAAGACGGGGTCGCGCGACACGGTGGGGACGTCTGCGGATGAATCGAGCGCGGCGGGGCTGCATATGTAGCCTTTGACGGCACTCGCGGCGACGACGGCGGGGCTGCCGAGGAACGCTTGCGCCTTGGGGTGCCCCATGCGGCCTTTGTAGTTCCTATTCGTTGCGCTGATGCCCCGTTCGCCCTCTTCGAGGAGGCCGACGCCCAGGCCGATGCAGGGGCCGCAGCCGGCGGGGAGGACCTTCGCGCCGGCGGCGATGAGGGCGTCCCAGTCGCCGGACTTTTCGGCTTCGAGCTGGACGAGGGAAGAGGCGGCGGCGATGTAGAATTCGACGGTGGGGGCGACTTTGTGTCCGCGGATGACGGCGGCCGCGGCGGCGATGTCGGAGGCGCGGGAGTTGGTGCAGGAGACGAGGTAGGCCTTTTGGATTGGGAGTTTTGAGGCTTCGAGGAGGGGGAGGGGAGTGCTGATTTTGACGCTATTTGGCCCCGAGACGTGCGGGATGAGGGTGGAGAGGTCGAATGTGAGGTGGGAGGAGTAGGACGCGTCGGGGTCGGAGGCGAGGAGGTTTGACTTTACGGATTCTAAGCGGGCTTCGTTTAGACGGGGGTGGGCGGGCAGGGAGTCTGTGAAGCCGAAGGCGCGTTTTTTCAGGAGGGTGGAGTACCATGTGAGGAGGGTGTCGTCTACTGGGAAAACGCCTGCGAGGGCACCCCATTCCGTAGTCATGTTCGAAATAGTGAGACGATCGTCGACCGAGAGACATTGGATGCCTTCGCCCGTGAACTCGATAGCAGCGTTCAGGACCTCGTCCTGGTTGAATGACCCGCATAGCGCGACGATGACATCTTTGCCTGTTACGCCGGGCTGTAAACGACCTTTGAATTCGACCTTGACCATACGCGGGATCTGCCACCACGTCTTGCCTGTTGCCCAGATGGATGCTGCGTCCGTCCGCACGATGGGCGTGCCGACGCAGCCTACACCGCCATACATGTTGCTGTGCGAGTCGCTGGCCACGGTGAGGCAATACGGGAAGGCATACCCTTCTTCGATGAGCACCTGATGGCCGATTCCGCGGCCAGAGGGGTAGAAATCAACACCATGCGCCCTCGCGAACCGCTCAATAGAGGCGTATTTCGCGAGATTTTTTTCGGATTTATTCTGCACGTCGTGGTCGATGGTAAAGACGAGCTGGCGCGGGTCCTTGACCTTGGTCGCGCCAATGGAGTTGAACCTCACGCAAGCTGTCAGGCAGGGTTGGATATATGCCTTGAGACTCACTTGTTCATAACTGCGGCGGTGTTGTCGTGGGTCATGCAGTGCTCGGGCTTGATCATGACATAGTCGCCAGCCTTGAGGGCCTTGCCGGGGGGAACGTCGAGCGCATACTTCTGGACGACCTTTTCGATGAGGGTTTGTGGTTGGCGGCGGGCGTCGGGGGCGACGGTGGCGAGGGAGCGGTGCTGCGCTGCGATGCGCCAGATGCGCGCCGACGGGAAGAGCATTGGCTGGCGGCGTCGGCGAAGAGGAAACGCGGCTAGTCACAGCTGTGGCGCCATTGAAGTGCTTCCGCCGCTCTGTCGCCATGTCTGTCCCGAGGCCGTCGAATTGGTCGCTTTTCGTCAACAACACTGCGAAGCTCATAAAGGAGGGCACAAGAAAAGGCATGTAGTTAGTAATTCACAAGTAATTGTTGTTTATGTATAACAGTTATCGCCATGGATGCGGTCAACCTAAACACCAAACCACGCACGCTATGGGAGTTCCAGTCGCCGAAAGACCTGCACCAGTATGTCCTTGGATGCGACGGCGATATTGGAGGAACGAGCACGGCGCATCTCACCATGGCGGAGGAGCAAACACCGTCCACAAATTACGCAAAATTCTGGGGCGACATGCGTCTGAAAGTCAAGCCTGAATACGAGGGGACGATTCGCGGTGGATACGCAGGCTTTCGCAGTAGGGTGTGTAGCCCCATCCATCGCGAATTAAACCTAACGTTTTAGCCCTAGGCGCGAAAATCACTATTTGGAGAAATAGAAGACGACGTGTCGCTGTATCACTATCTTGTCCTCCGCGTACGCGTCGCAGGCGACAAATCAACACACAATTCATACTACTGCAACGTCCAAACCAACTCGCTCATCCAGACCGACCTATTCCAGCATCGAATATGGTTTAACAAGCCGTACGAATGGGAGGACGTCGCGGTGTGTTATCCCCTGCTTTTGACGCGTCGAGTACTCACTTTGCGCAGATCCCTCTGGAGGCGTTTGTCTTGACGAGTTATGGGCGCGTCGTTTCGCGGGACCTGACGCTGTTAGACCACCGAATACGGACGATTGGGATATCCATCCTTGGGGGGAACTCGGGCGTCGAGGGAAAATATGAGCTGGGTATTAAGAGCATTAAGGCTGTTACGGAGGTGCGTGCATGTCGCGTCCTAAAACGCGTTTTACTGATAGCAATGTAGAGAGACTTAGAAGTCGTGCCATCAACTAGTGAGTTCTCACTATCATCTTGCTTCGCCTGCTGACTCTTGTACTCAGTCGGCTCAGGGTTCAACCTCGACAGCCTCCTCCCAAAAGACGACGCGTCTGACACAGACAGCTTGTCATCAGATTCGACACAGAAAACCTCCTCATAACACCTCGTCATCTCATCTTGTTTCATACCATTCCACGCACTTGTACACTAATTGTACGTCCCTCGCTACCGATTCGACAGAAGAAATGATGTCCATTCTTTAGGCACAGCAATCAAGAAGGAAAGCAGATAATACGTAGTACTTAATAGAATGAAAAAAGGAACTGAATTGAAATAACGACAAAGAACAAGTAACAAAAATCCAGACCGACTACAACATAACACCTGAACCTACAAACGAAAACGCATGAATTGATAAGGAATGTTGGATGTGACGGGACGCGGAGGCGGATAGAGGCGATATGCAAATGGAGAATGATATGATGGGCCGAGGAATTCGACGAATGGGTGGTTTTCGCATATATATGCGGGGCGCTGAGGGCCGACCATAATAGGGTGTCGGGCCCGGGTCGAGGCGGTGTGCTGTGTGCTCACGCAACGACACACCCGCTGCAGCAGCCCGCCCCCTGGTGGTCGCCCGCGTCTTGGTGGAACCCTGTCCCTGCTGCCCCGCCGGCATTGGGGCCCGACGGACGGCCGGTTTGCTGTTCCTGTAGAGAAGGGGTATTAATTAGAGACGTCATAGGGCTTGATATAGGGGGGGCCGCATACCCGGTTGAACTTCCTGATCTCCCGGACGAGCAAGCTAAATGCCTCGTCGACGTTGATGCGCTGCTTTGCGGAGGTCTCGATGAACTTGCAGTTGAAGTGTCGGGCGAGGTCGCGGCCCTCTGTGAACGAAATGATATCACATCAAAATCTAATTATGATATGATGAGGGATAAGGACACACCGTTCATCCCCACCTGCCTCTCATACTCCAGATCGCACTTGTTAGCAACGACGACGACGGGGAACGAGTCTCTGTCCTTCACGCGGAGGATCTGCTGGTGGAACTGGTTGATCTCTTCGAATGAGTTGCGGGAGGTGATGGAGTAGACGAGGAGGAAGCCTTCGCCTGTGCGCATGTATTGCTCGCGCATTGCACTGTGTAATAATAATAATAGGAGAGGGCATTAGATTAGATGGCCGTGTTATATTAGGGGAGGACGGCGATAGGTATGGGGAAGGGAACGATGACGGTGGAATGAAGGGTGGATGGGATGCGGTGGGGTGAGACACGTACCCGTATTCTTCTTGCCCGGCTGTATCTAGCACATCGAGCAGCGCGACCTCCTCGTCGATGACGCATTGCTTGCGGTATGAGTCTGCCCAACACAACAGCGAGATATAAGTAATAAGTATGGAGTTAGTAGGAGAGAAACGCACCCTCAATAGTGGGATCATACTCGTCCACGAAATGCGACTGGATGAACTGGATCGTCAACGCACTCTTCCCGACGCCTCCGCCACCGACAACAACGAGCTTGTATTCACGAAGGAACTGGGCCTACGCGCACACCAAAACACACAATCGAACACATGAGCCATGACCATAACCATAACCATAACCATAACACTGACTTTAGACATATTCTCTCTTCAGTGACTTAGCGTCCGGATACAAGAAAGCTAAAAAGGAAGGAAGGAGGAAGGAAGAAGGAGGAGACGAAAGGAAGGAAAAGAGCGTCAACAACTTGTCCGGCCTGTGAAGAGGACGAGTACACTGGCGGTCGGCAGCGCTTAAACCCCCACGGACGGCCTGATGTGATGTGATGACTAAGCGCGTGCACGGCGAATCAGCGCGTAGGAGCGTTTGGAGGCCAATCAGCGCGTGCAGTTGGAATTAGTATGGATTTCTGAACGGAAGGCTGGTCAAGCGCAAGCGTTGTTAATGTGGTTTGGTCTGCCTTGAGGACCGGGTGTTTTATGCGAGGGCGCGTGCCTTGTCGGCGAGGGTTTTTTTTTTTCTCCTTTTCTTTTCTTTTCTTTTCTGTGTTTGTGGTTGAAGTGAAGGCTGTGGCGCAGACTTCGGTGATCTATGTTTAGCATAGCATTTTCATCCGGATTCCGACGTCCATCAGGACTCCATGATATGATAGGATTCTTCACTCCTGCATGAAGTAATGATGCATACGATAACCGCTTCGCTTTACTGCTACTAGAATGTTCGTCTTCCATATGTCGTTTGGTATGCAGAAGCTCGTGTTTTAAATTATAGAGAGGATTATGTTGAAGGGCGCGAAGAATTGGAAATCCTATATTCAGACGACGTCGTCATGCTATATCGGTACCTGCCTTCCTTCCTTCCTTCCTGGGCGCGACGGACAGCGAATAGGGTTGGACGCTCAATTACCATGCTTTGAACAGAACAGCATCTTTGCCAGAGAAACGGATAGCTTCAAGAACTGGAGAATGACTTTCCGTGAGTTCTCAGTTAGTCGCCGTGAGAGCTGTCTCAATGTATTGGTTTTTTTCCCGTGCTATGCCCCCGACTCGATGCGCTGCATAGCATTTACGAAGTTTATGAATAATCCGACAAAGTCATGCCTAAGTATGCGTGCGCATAGCTAGCTAATAGCTATCCCCGCAGATACAGACACGGCGGCCAGATGCATGCCTTGCCTCCTATTTCTGTGCTCTTTGAACCCCACTTCCAGGTGTAATTCTGTACAGCATACAAGCTGCCAGGAAACTGTAATAACTGAAGATAGACTTCCGTGAACTTGACACTGTTAATCATCGTGAAATCTGTCTACTGACAGTGAATCTTCTCGGTGCAGCCTTGGAATGCCAATGCCATGCATAGCGGTGCCAATGAGTCAACAGACTCAGCCTGAGCCTAGATTTGAGGCATATACATACCTAGGTCCTAAGTATGCATGTCTGCGTCTATTGATAATCCCTCCGTATGTATGGCAATATTAGGGTCAGCGACCATCTCCTTCTCAAGTCAAACGTACACCATCTGCGAAATTGCCTCGATTCCCCTTCACTTCAAGTTCATTGTCGTGGTGATTGATATTTGGAAATAGGTCTTGTTAGTTAAAGGAGTCGAATGAGTTGGAAGGGGTCTATCTCGGTGCATCTCCATCAAAAAGCAAACCGGCCCGATTTGTGGTTAATAAAGCTGTCAGCGAAGAGAATCTAGCTAAATATACGATGACAGTGCAAGTTCCGAGCGAATACGCTGGTCGTGGGCAATCACCCATAAGCCATATACACCCCTATTAACCCTCGGTATTCTATCTATATCATTATGTACTTGAAATCACTCGGATCATCGGTTAGGCGGTGGCGGACACACATGTTGACAGTGGGGAAGGTACATTATCTCCTTTCAGTGAGTGGCAGGCTGTGTCGGAATCACAAACAGATGAGGGTCGGCCCAGTTGAGTCAGGGAATCATGGGAATGTTGGCCCTGGAGAGTCTAACAGACTGGAATTCATTCTGATAGTGGAAGAATCAAGATACGTCGCGGGTCCCATCATTTCGAAGTTGGCTTCCTCGGGTATCCACCCGGAAGAACGGATATTCCTGGTCTGATACCGTCCACTTATAACCACTTACACTGACCTTCAGTCTTTTATCGGAATAAAGTAAAATTGTATTTCTTTTAGTACTTTACACTATTCGTTCCTGATCAGGTAGGCCAATACACCCGGCCACGTGCCAAGCCGCACTAAGTGGTACTAGCACTACCCGCCACTACTACCACCACCGTCGGCTAGCAAATTCAAGATTAAGGTTCAGAGAAACGTGTATCTCGAACCACTGAACCTGAGTTAGGTAACTTCTTTGCTCCAAATTGTCAGTCTCTTCTCGCTATCTCCCGCAGCGGCCTCGGCTCTCTCGTTTTTCTCTTTAAGCAAGAGATAATGCCCTTTTGTACAGTATTACAGATACAATTTAATGTAAATTCTCAGTCCCTACTAATACTCCTATACCTCATTACCTCTATCGTTTTCGAACATTAGAAGAGTGACATCTTCCGAGCTGGAGAGTATGGCCGAGGAAGGATTCTCCACGTCTGAAGAATATTCTATGAATAAATATACCGTCAGTCCTCATGAATACATAATATGTTTTGGTAATTTGCTTACTTTTTGTGAGGCAAATAGTAAAAACATAACTAAAGGATCTGTGCGCAATAATTGAACTTATGAATCTCATGAGGAGAAGAGAACATGGAGCGAAACGCACATAGAGCCTC
>KN837088.1:1439832-1452883 GCA_000827215.1 Sphaerobolus stellatus SS14
GCTGCTGACCAAGCTGGGTGTCCGGGCTTCAGAATCTGTCATGACTCACTTCCCGCGCCCTCAAGTATCCCGGCCTCAATCCCGCAGCCATCCAGCCTTACTTTATATAATCTATGCAGCACATACCGCCCATGATTATCTTCGCAGTCACCGAGATTACTGGAAATTTTAAGCAGTTTCGTACATGAGTGACGTGTCAGTGAGTCAGCTTTACCGTTGTATAAAATCCAGTCTCCGAAAGCTTAACGTTTATCCCCTTCCAGAATATCTTTTCGCTCATTTTATTATCGGTATAATTTAGAGATGATTGTTTTACGAGTTATCTGAACATTATATTCAACTGTTTTATTTTCAAGTTCAGGTGTGAAAGGGGTGACAAGGATGGGGGTTGTTGAAGGTTGTGAAAATGACGGCGATTCGGCGGGCAGTTGACTTGTATTGGTTTTAGATGTAAAATAATCGAATAAATAACCCAAATGACTGCTAATATGACTTAGAACCAGTAACGGCCCTTCCCTCTCTTGCAGAAGTTGTAGAAGTTGCTCGAGCTGTGGGCGGAAATCTGTAGTACATGGTGAGCAAAGTTGAGGAGTGTGATTGTCTTGTCTTCCTGCCTCATTGTCTTCCATGGCCGTTTAGCATAGGAGCTCATACAAAGCCACAAAAGAAGTAGAAAATATGGTATATTCAAGTTGCGCTCGGTACGGTCCCTGACAGTGCCGCCGCCGGCTCATACATGGAAGGAACTTGAAAGAACTCGAATTTTACCAGTTATTACTTATTATTACCTTAGGATATCTTGCGGGATATTTGATGGCTTTATATCCCATCCCGCCCGCCGCTCTCTAAACCGTCGGGAGGTGACGCAAGTCTGGAATCGCGTATCAAACCCGATCTGGGCGCCAATCGAATGGTAATAATCGACCTATGACTCGATGTTCTCATATCAAACCCTTCGCTACAGTTCGCTATCCTTTGTGCCAGAACGCTGTGTTAGAGTATTGGGATAATCCTATTCAGCAACCCCGCTTATAGCATCAACCCATTCCGAACTTACCGCACTATTCAGTAATCCTGATTGAAAGGGGTTGTTAAAAAAATACGATCGGGCAAGCCGATTATCTGGTTATGACTCAGTTTTCCTCGAAACCCGGCAGCTCTGCGGCATCCTGGATATCCTTTGCGGCAAGTGCTCCATCCGCGCACGTTGGGTTTAACCGTTCATCGTTAGCAACATTTTTAGATTCTTAGAATGACTGCGTGCAGTTGGTATTGAACATAGCATTGAACAATGAACATTCAGATTCATTGAGACTTAGCTCGAGCCTTGAATTTGGATTACAACTGTAAAGAATATTAGCTGTTTAGAGTAATTAAAATTTAAGAAAAAAATACATGTAATAGAAATCAGACATTGTGAAGTCTCAAGGGTTGCTAATCAACCCAGGGGTTGATGTCCACAATGGGGTTGCTGAATAGGATAATCCAGAGTGTTGGGACACCCCTTGATGGCAGAAGTAAAAAATAAATAAGCGGATTAAACGTGACATGCAATCATCTCTCACTGCAGAGTCAGGATGAGACGGTGAGACGGGATTAGTAGGATCTTCATGCTCAAAAGTTATGAAGACGTGGTAATGAAGAATTTAACATCCCCAAAGATATCTGTGAGCAGGGATTTATGACCGTCAAGTAGTATTCTGAGATAACAGGCACAGATGGGAATATGATACCAGCACAGCCTCAGAAGAACAGCATTCATGATGCCTGTTTGATTGTGAAGATCAGTGACCTTACGCGTAAGTATAAGAAATCTATCTGAAGCTCTGCTGTTAGATACGTACAGCAGAAACGGTCCTGTAAACGAGAGCAATAGCTTATCACTTATAATATGCCGATCAATTGAAGCTACACAGATTCAAGGGGAGCAGACGTTATCAAATCGAATGAAGGCCTAAAATGGAGCGGATCACGGTAGGATAACCTTGCTGTCATCATCTTCGAACTCAACCCGAATGATTCTCCTGTGATATTCATCTGGTCGAAAAACGCTCATCCACCCAAGCCATACACACTATTGCCAAACGATGGAATAAGGTCAGTCAATGGATGGCCATTCACAAAACCAAAATACGGCTTACCTTCTGCGTCCCAATAAGGATTGCGAGGGCAAGACCATCTGTCGAATGATAAACCATTTTAGAGGCTTCCTTTAAAAATTATCAGTTAACTTACTCATGGAAGTCATTAATTCATAGGCAACTTTCACAGATGAGCTATTGATTCCTGCTTCATTGGCGATGCTTAGACTTTCCAACATTTTCTTAAGCGATAATTAAGGTTGAAATTAATACAAATGCTCACAGTATTGCTATGAGTTGTAAGACCCCGAGAATGAGTAGGCGCATTGCAAAGTATTTGTATCTACAGAACACGGCACTGTGCTTGTAGGACTTCGTTTTTCGGTGTAATAGAAGGCATACGATGCAGACTGCAATATATTAGTCCATATTATTCATGATAGAAAGGTAGGAAGGTATATACCGTATAAAAGGAGCTGTAAACAGATGGTCACCAACACAAAAATGCCAACATATTTCCGTCTAAAATATTTCATGAGTTGATATGTAGCTTCACAGGTCAAGAACATACACAGCATTCGAAGCCTTGGAATCGTTTTGACAATAAGCAAGCAAGGGATCGTGTTCTGCCTTGGATTGATAAGAGGCCTATCGACCCGTCAAAAACAACATTACAAAGATGGCATATCATGTCACGGAAATATACCTACAACGAAAGACCCGAATATCCACACCCACATAGTGAAGTATGGGAGGAAGAGGAGCTGCCGAAAAAGAAAAGCAAAAATAAGCAAATGGTCGTATGGAAAGTCATAATGCCACATACCGTATAAAACGCGAACATCTCTCGACTCAGTCTAGATTTCTTCTTTATAAAGGCACGCAGCTCCAACCAAACCTTTTAAAGGTATAATATTTAATATATTTCCAAAAAAAAAAAGTGGATGATATTTCATCTCACATCGAAGAGAAGGGCCAATTGAGCCACGCCAAACCTGAGGGATCGGAGGTTGGCAAGTGAGTGGCAAAGGTAGAAACTGCGAAGAGAATTACATACATTGGTGCTACTCCATCAACAAGAGATGCCTGTATGAAGCATAGCGTAGGTGACGGAGGAGAAACCCTTGATCGGTTGCCGGTGTATCCTCTGAAAGAAGAGTAAGATGCTACGGAGTTTCCACAAACAAGGGGCTCTTACAACAAAGAAGGTGGGATGGACGCGATAAATGTCGTGATTAAGAGGTTCACGAGGAAAGGATTGGACCATTGGCGCATAGCGTTAATGAAGCAGTAAGTGAGGATGAGGGCAAGAAGCGACCATTGACCTGCAATGTCGAAGATGAGCCACGCGGTATTGACAGTATCCTGATTAAAAGCCATCCCGATGGAAAAGAAAATGAAAGGAAATGTGATGACGACCGAAAAAAAAAAAACTAGGTCAAGGAACGTCGGTGCAATAGAGGCCAGCTGAGCAAGGACCTCTACCAACGTAATTTATCAGATGATAATAAAAGAAACGCCGCGTGTGCTTTCAAGAGAAGCTGAGATGATACCGCTTGGTAGCTACGAAGGACGTGCTGTGAAATGGGCCCATTGTTCCCCAACTGCACTATGGGAACTCAAGAGCAAAGGTGAGGCAAATTGAAGCAAGGCGACGTTGAAGGACTCACCATAGTTTAAATATTCCTAAAGGAGCTACAGCTTTATCGAAAAGTGGAATAGATAAATGGACTTTATCTTCTGTAGTTACGAAACCAGTCGTGCAGGAGCCCATCACTGGCGGTACCGCATCTGCCAGGCAGGTGCTGTTTCGCCTCCTTTGGTTTGACTAGTCATTTATAGATTAGATAGTAGCTATTCAAATGCGTCGAAGGAAGATCTGGTACATTCAGATACATGTGAGTCTAATCAGGACGGGGGTGCGTGAGTAGAAGTTTCTTGTCGTTTGTATTCTCTCCCTTGTTTCAAGGGGGTCATACTAGTAGTTTACGCAGAAGAAAAAGTTGAACACTCGTACTTGGCAACTGCGACGCCATTATCTATTCTCTATTCATCAGCGAGATTAAATATGATGGCCTTTGCAAAGCTGCGTCAATTTTCTAATAACTAAAATTGACCATAAGCGAGGGTTTTTAAAGGAATTCGGAATTGACCGCTCTGGAGTTCGAACCTCAATTGTGATTCTCTCGTGCAGGCAATATTACTAAATATAAAGAGTTCGAGAAAATAAATGAAAATGCATGCCTCGATATCTTTAGAGATATATAAAGAAATAATTTGTCGCAGGAGAACATAGTGTCAACAATAGAATTGCTTCCGCTAAGCGCTTATATGTAAGGTACATAGAGGACATTGAATCGCCAAAATCACCTTCAAGAGTTCAATCCATAACGTTATTTATCCGTTCTGTATGATGATATCTCCATTCCCTCTCCTGAGAGGCCTACTTTGCCGAACAAAATGCGCTCGAGATGCTCTTTAGAGACCCTTGCCCAAAAAGTTTGACGAGCAAAATTTAGAAAGCCCGAGTCACATCTTGAAATTATACTTACAGCAAGTGCTTGACTTGTAATCCACTGCGGTTAAGATTGAATGTGATAAAGAGTATCACGTATTTCAGATGTGGATGGATCGAAAGGTGATTGAGCTCTGATCTGACATGTAACGGTGACGAGATATGGAAATGTAAGGTCTGTCACAAATTAGCTACAGAGGATGTGAGTCTCCTGAACGGAAAGACAACAAGTCACCTTCACGCATGCATATATCAAGCATGCATTTCATTAGACTTCACTGTTCAGTCTCACAATAGAATTAGTCAACGCATCATACCAAGTATGAATTAATGCCATTAAAATACATAGATGCCAATAATCTTCGCAACCAATCACAAATACAACCCTTCTGGCGTACCCTCGTTCTTGCGATACAGCACCTAACGAAGAAATGTCATCAATATAAGAGTAAAAAAGTACAAAGAGAGTGATTTCACTAACCTTCTCACGAGCAGCTGTGAAATCCACCTTCGTGACACGCATACGTCGTTCGCGCAAGGCAAGGAGACCAGCCTCCGTGCAGACTGCTTTGATATCGGCACCGCTGAGGTCGTCCTTGGCCATAACGTACTCTTCGAGGTCGACGTCTTCTGAGAGAGACATTCGCGATGTGTGGAGTCTAGATAATGTCATCATCAGCCATGCTAGGGATGAAGTATGTTAAAGACAGACATACCGGAAGATATGGCGTTTCGTCTTAACATCGGGTAGCGGGAATTCGATCTTGCGATCGATACGACCTGGTCGAATCAAGGCAGGATCTAGTGATTCGATTCGGTTGGTGGCCATGATGACTTTGACGTCGCCGCGGGTATCGAAACCGTCCAGCTGGTTTAGGAGTTCCAACATAGTCCGTTGAATTTCACGTTCACCACCGGATGTTGAGTCGTATCTGTAGCGGACACCATCAGAAAGCCGAAAGGGCAATGAGGAATATGCTGAGTACTCACCGTTTCGTACCAATAGCATCGATTTCATCAATGAAGACAATACTTGGTGCGTGTTCTTCAGCAACACGGAACAACTCTCGCACAAGCTTGGGTCCATCACCGAGGTATTTCTGAATCAATTCGGAACCGACGACACGCAGGAAAGTGGCGGAGGTTTGATTTGCGACAGCTTTCGCCAATAATGTCTTGCCAGTTCCCGGTACACCGTAGAGAATGACACCTTTTGGTGGCTTGATACCCATTTCTTCGTATAATTCGGGATGGGTTAATGGGAGTTCGACGGATTCCTGCATATACGATCAGAATACATCCACGAACAATATAAGAAATCAAGAATACATACCTTAATTTCCTGAATTTGTGTCTCCAATCCACCAATGTCCGCATAACTCTCCGTCGGTGCCTTGTCCAACTTCATCACACTGACCATGGGGTCCGCGTCATCCTGCAACACACCAATAACTGCCTGCGTTTTATGATGTAACAGCACCGAGCATCCAGGTTCCAACAAATCCTTGTCCACGAAGCTCATAATCGAGACATAGTACTCCGGGCCAGAGGCGGTGCTAATAATCGCATGGTCGTCATCAATGATTTCCTCCAACGTTCCAACCGCCATTGGACTACCACGCAAATCATCCACCTTGGTGCTCTCCTCTTCATCCTTTACTTCTTTCGTCGCTTCGGGCTTCAATCTTTCTTGATTCGTAATGAACTCCTCCTCCATAAGCAAGTAATCCTTTATACGCTCATTCTTGAGCAACTTGAGACGGCAACGGGTAGTAGGGAATACGGCAGGGAGCTTGTTTGCTGCGTCGGGTCCACGCCTCTTCTTCTTTCCAACGCGGGTGGGCAAGGGTGGCTCCCACTTTTTCTTCTGGTCTTTACCACTCTTATCGCCTCCACCACCTGGAGGGGCATTTCCTGAAGGTGTATTTCCCTATAATAACCAAATGAGTCAAATAATTAAGCAGAGCTGCTCGAAACCGTACCATAGTAGATTGAAAGTAGGAGTAAGTGTTGGTAGTGAACTATGAGAGACGCGTCAGCTCGCGTTTGAGAAAGCTGATTATGTCAGCGGCTCAGCCACCCTGCTTTTTAATTCCTTCCGCTTTCTGTTCCTCAGTCACAAATATTCTACTCAAAGTTCAAGGGCCGTTGTCAGCGAAAACACGATTGCAAATATCAAGAATTCTTCTGGATTTTAACTTCCCAATGAACATATTTTTCTCACATTCAATTCGCACCGTTACGAGACTTCGAAGTCGACAGGACGGACGCGGTTTTTCGCTATGAACGTTAAATCTGGGATTCTTTGCCGTTTTATTTGCATTTCTGAGAAATCCCATCTTTCTAACTCCAGGCGTAACGTCTTCTCTCTATGAACGCCAGAACAGACGATTCCTACCTATCTCATCACGGACTCCTCCTTGGGGCCAGGCTTACTTACCGATTCATACACAGAATCTCCTGCTCTATTTATGGATATCATTCCGTCATAAGTAACCTGTCTATTTGAGTATTCTAACCATATTCTAATCCAGCGGGCGTCTGCACGATAGGCAGCCGTGAGCGGATTGTTTACTGTCCCACCTTGGACTTAGACCTCGATACTAAAGTAGGTTCTTAAATCAAATTCCTCAGAATTAATCCTTAATTTAGGAGATTGTTCACATTCTCATGCTTCACAAGATCGTTCCATGACAATATGGCTGTCTGATGAGGGAAGCCATGCATTCTTACTCCCAGTCTTGACATCGAAGGGGATCGGTTATAGGGAATTGATTTCTACCTCTTATATTTGTGTATTCATAACATTTCTTCGCTTTAATAAGACTTCCACCCCTATTTTTCAGTACTTATTAGTCGAATCGATACGTTTCTAAAGTCTCGACCTGTCTGTGAAACGTGAACGAATCAGGCTTTCCTTTCGACTCCACAGTGAATACACCCTAAAGTAGTCAGTACGGGGCAGGCTGTACTGTTTACGCTGGAGACTCCAATGTCAACTAAACTAAGAACTTGAGCTGTGCACGTCTGCATACAGCTCTTACGTATGATCACGTGCGGCCATTTGCACTTTCCCGCTCCTTATACCTCTTGTTGCCTTCGTCTTCCTCGACGTCGTCCACGATGAGCCGAAAAAGTTCATCCCAATACTATATACCTCCTGGGGCTCAACCGCCTGCAATTCCAGGATCCCCAATCGACAAGTCTATCTATCCAAACCCATTTCAGAATAACGGGTATAGTCGGTCCACGCCATATCTCTCTCAGCCATCCTACAGAAGCTCCCCTACAGTGGCAATGCCAGAGCCTTTTCTTCCTTCATCTCCACCAGCCTACCCACCACAATATCCTTCGCCAGCACCGCCATCCCGCAGCAATTCTCGCTATCCAACCCAACCGGCTCCAGCACAGAATCCCGAGTCATGGCAGTTTCCTAATCCCTATGTTACCCGCTCTGCATCTCACCAAGTTTCATTACGTCCCCCAACACAAGTCCATGATCCTCGACCTCGATCACACTCGAGTATAGGGACCCGTCCGCCGCCACCGCAGCTAGAGCTGCCACAATCCAATCATAATTTGACGCACAAGTACTCATATTCGGAGGATATGAGACACCTAGATCTTTCTAATGGCCCTCCTACTACTCAGACGATTCAGGTATGTAGGTTTCCCTGCTACGCCAACGAAGAAGTCACCCCAATTCGCCATCCTTGGCAATGCACTACCCGTAACGCGCAGCATGCAATGCATGCCTATTGATATTCTTTTCTTCTGCGCATCTGGCTATATATGTTCGTTCTAATGCATTCGTTCACAGCGAAGCCCGAGCATAGCATCCACCAATATCTCCGACGACTTCGTCAGCCCCAAGTCAGTTATGCCATTTTGAATATCCCCCGTGTCCCAACTAACGCTCTCATGCCCAGTCTTGATGCCTATGTTCCCGAAAATGGAGCTCAATCCGCTGATTCTCTTGACAAATTCCAAAGGGGCGAAGGCGAAGATACTGATTGGGCTTGGCATACCCTGGTGACAAAGGAAGCCCGCGAGTCTCTACCATTGGAGGAAGTCATGCGGCAAAGTGCAATATTTGAGTTGATTAACGCAGAGAGAAGCTTTGTAAAGGATTTAGAGTTGGTTAAAGAGGTAGTTTGGCTAGGTTATTGCATTATTATTAGAACTAATGAAATCGTAGATATTCATTACGGGATTAAGACAGTCACGAAAGCCGATATTAAGTCCAGGAAGGGTTGAAATATTCATTAGAGAGCTTTTCTATAATATGGAGCAGGTGCTTGCGCATCACCAGCGAATGTTAAGCGCATTATTTGCCTTGCAGCGGGAGCAACACCCTATACTGCTTAGTGTTGGAGATATTGTTCTAGACAGTAAGTTGCTCAATTTTGACAATAACATGGAGATACTGATTATTTACAGATGTTTTGCAACTCCAGCCTGAATATGATGCCTATATCAAAGTTAGCCAATTTTTTTCATGCCATTTATTCCATACTGACCTCGCACTAGCATTTTCCCGTAGCTGATTCCGTACACCGTCGCGAACAAAAATTGAACGACCAGTACCGCATATTCCTTGAACGCTGTGCCCAGGACCCGCGCTTAGGCAAACGCGACCTTGTCACCTTCATTTCACGTCCTGTCTCACGTCTTCCGCGGCTTAGCTTGCAATTACTGGGAATTAAAAAGCGGACGGAGGCACTAAGTGAGAAGGACGGCGATGTCCAATACACGGGGAAATCTGGGAAGAAGAGAGCCGAGCAGGACTTTCCGGATCTGGAGACTATTCCTATTGTTGTGGATATTCTGGATAGGTGAGGCTCTAAACTTGTTTTTGTGAGCATGGTTGGGTAGAATGCTTATATGGATGTTCATAGGTTCGTGAAGAGCACAGAACCTGGAATCGCCGCTGCGGAAGGAAAGGTCAAGTTTTATGCATTGTGCGAAAGCCTCAGGTTTAGACGAGGCGAGATCATCGTAAGTGTTTACTTATGCATTTTTTCTTGGGATTGCTCACAAAGCGGCTTAGGACATGGATCTATACAACGAGCATCGAACGCTGGTTTATTCTGGCCAGGTGCTACGGAAAGAACGCAAAGGAAATTGGCATGTCTGGGCGGAATATGAAGCAGCGTTGTTAGATAATTTCTGTAAGCTTCCTCCTTTGGATTAGTGGGTGTATGATTGAATATTCTCTTTTAGTCCTTATGACCAAAAGTGACCCTACCACCGGGGCGAATGAGGTCAAATCCCGGGTATATTCTTCATATGCTTCTCGCAACGTATTATACTGAACATCCTTTCATAGCCGATCCCCCTCGAGTTTCTCCGCCTCGGATCCTTCGACGGTCCACCCGAACAAGACCGTTCTGGCGGTCTCATTAGTGCCATATCGTCTAAAAATCCACGACCGCTATACCCTATTGTTGTATCGCATGCATCCTCGCCATCCAGAACTTATACGCTATACACTAGTAAACCTGAATTAAGATCACAGTGGAAGGCAGCATTGGTGGATGCCTTGGGTGTTAGGCGGGTGGTTGCTGACAGTAATAAGGTGCGTTATCGACTTGGATGGCCTGATTGTAATATCCTGATGACATCGACGTATAGCTTTTTGCAATGAGCACGATCAATGGAGATGTCTTTAGGACGAAAAAGAGCTTGATTCAGACTGGGGAGTTCCCTGGTCGGATAACTGCCGCTGTTGCGTTTTGTAAGTATACCTCTAGATATATTTACTTTTCCAAAGTGTTGACATACTTTCGCAGCAAGCATCAACAGAAACTTCATTGGCGTTGCCACTCCTTCTAACGGCATCTACTTCGATATAAAGGGTCGAGGAGGTTAGTCCCAGTCTCTCATTAACCTCCCCAGTTCTCCAATTCTAAACATATGTCTAGAATATCGCCGTGTTTTCTCTCAGAATGGGGTGAAATACATGGCGGTCCTTCAAGCATTCAATAAGCTGCTCATCCTGCACAACGATACCATCACCGCATACTCGTTAGATGTCCTCAGTCGCGTCATCTTGGGTCAATCAAATGTCAATGCATTAGAAGCTACCGCGGAGAAAGTCTCTAAAGCAGATAGTAAGTCTGGGACCATTTTGTTCTTTAGAGTGGGCGTTGTGTCAGGGAGGACGTTGGGTGAGTATTCCTTCACGAGTTTCATAGCCTTCCTGGTATTGACCCAAGCCTGTTCCGCATAGTTGTTTATGCAAGCAAGGGTTTCATGAACACTACACTGCATACTGTAGAAGCTGTGGTAGATCAACCCAGCAATATCCTACAGCGGATAGGTAGTCGGGGTGCTGGGCAAGCGCCTACGTTCCGCAAGTATGGCGAGGTAAGTATTCCATTATCTGCTTAGAGACGTATATTGATCGATGTACCTTTAGTCGTTCTATGTCCCTAAGGAACCATTCGACGTCACGCTGCTTGCAAAGACCATCGCCGTCTCAACGGATCGTTTAATAACGGTCGTGGACCCAACAAAGTAGGAGCTAATTTCGTACCAAGTTTCATTCTCTGACTATTCTTGTTAGGCTTAGTACGCAGACGCCCGTACCCATTCCAGACTTCAGTGACGTCGGTAATGGGTCGAATCCGGAAGGCTCGCCCTTATCGGCTCTCAAAGCCAGAACTGAGTATGCAAAGCCCTTGGGGATTGTTCGTTCCGGCGCGGAAGAGCTGATTGTCATATATGATGGCTAGTATTCTCTCTTTCTCTATTATTTTGAATCCTCCTGACACAACCATTTGTAGAATTCGGCTGCTATGTAACAAAGCACGCATTGCCTACCCGCAAATGCGGGGTTGTACGCTGGGAAACGCGCGCAACAGCCTATGCTGAACGTGGTCCTCACATTCTGCTTTTCAGTTCGAACTTCATCGAAGTGCGGGACGCAGGGACGGGCCGCCTAGTGCAAGTCCTTGACGGACAAGACATCCGTCTAGTGCAGTCTCAGCCTGGACTTCCACTGATGATCGCAAAGCAGGGCGCGACAGATTCTAAACGAGGTTCGGTCGATGAGTTGATTGAGTTATTGGAGACTGCACCGCTTGACACGCCGAGGGCTACCATGGAGCAGGATGGCTCGGTAGATCGGATGTGGGATGAATGGGAATAGAAATTTGATGTATAATTGTGTGTGTTTTGCTTTATTTGTCTGGTTTCTGGTCCTTGTCGTATTGCTGTCGGACTCCTTTCTTACTGATTGAAGTTGTTGTAATACTTGGCTTCCATGTAGCCTTAGACTCCTTTATTACTCTAATATCTAGTTAGGTGTATGATTCAAAGAATGCAGAATGTTATCCTGTCAGTTTCTTGTATATTATTATTAGCCGTTAGCCGTAGCTTCTAATTTCTACGAACTCAACCCGATTATATACCTGAACGCCACTATTTTTCTGTGAGTCATGTATATTATACCTTAACTAGGAATATTATCTAAACCTTAAATATACATAAGTGCGATGTCAAAGTTGACCTTTATGCTTCCTGAATAATTATTTCAAAAATCACAGTCATGACCTCGGGCAGGACAAATTATGATTACCATAGTTCACCATCTGCCTCAGTCAGCTGATCCTCGCATGACTCTGGGGTCTGAGGATTTTCTCCTCAAGTACTTGACTAATTGTATTTATGACTGACCAAAAGGATTCTTGATTTATTTTTCAAGTATTACAGTCATCTACTCCATCAGTCTCGCTGGCTTATGACTAATGTACGTAGTTCAAGGGTATATAAAGTCGAAGGAACAAAGTAGTGAAGATCATCCATGTCCGCAATAAAACAAGGCGATTTGCCTAAATTGGACATTTTCATATTTTACGAGGTCATCTAGTTGAAATTATTAATAATCCTCCATCGTAAGGTGGACTCGCTTACCCATGGACCAGTTAATAATTAATAACTGTAGCGGCTCGAAAATAGTTAGTAAATAACTAAATTTCTCATACTTAAAAAAGAATGTTCATAAAGCGTTTCGAACCAAAGGCCTCATGAGAGCTGGCACTAGATACTTAACACTCTACCACTTGCCCACAAGAAGGTCAGTGAGATGTTTCAAACGGAACTCCCTATTAAAGACATGGCAACTAGAGCATCAAAAAAATCGCGACAAAGACACGGGCGTCTACCTTCGACTGGGTAATAGTAATACTGGTTGTATTAATACTTTCGATTAATCCATTAATAATATCCATTAATCCTTCCGATTATTGTACTATTAATCCTCCATTAATCCTTGCCCGTGCACTTTAAGGAGTAATTTTATCATAATTAATAATTGCAATATCCAGGGATTAATGCCTTTTCCTTCTTTTTTTTATAGGTTGTTTGGCGCGCCTGCTGTATATGTAAAACATTTTTTACAATATTTTTATAGTCACCATGGTGCAATGGCTTGGCCTGTCTCATTTCGCTG